>PJEM01010377.1:0-45799 GCA_004023845.1 Helogale parvula | reverse complement strand
GTGATGTTGAGCATCATGTCATGTGCCTGTAGGCCATCTGGATTACACTAGCGTTCTTCTCAAACTAGAACAAGCTATTCTCAATTTCGTATGGAACCACAAAAGACCCTGAATAGCCAAAGTCATATTGAAGAAGAAAACCAAAATGGGAGATATCACAATCCCAGACTTTAGCTCTACTACAAAGGTGTCATCATCAAGACAGTATCGTATTGGCACAAAAACAGACACATAGACCAATGGAATAGGATAGAGAACCCAGAACTGGGCCCACAAATGTATGGCCAATTAATTTTGACAAAGCAGAAAAGAATATCCAATGAAAAAAAAGACTGCCTCTTTAGCAGGTGGTGCTGGGAGAACTGGACAGCAACATGCAGAAGAATGAAACTAGACCACTTTCTTACACCATACAGAAAAACAAACTCAAAATGGCTGAAGGACCTGAATGTGAGACAGAAAACCATTAAAACCCTCGAGGAGACAGTAGGAAACAAACTCCTTGACCTCAACCGCAGCAATTTCCTACTCGACACATCCCCAAAGGCAAGGGAAATGAAAGCAAAACTGAACTCTTGGGACTTCATCAAGATAAAAACTTCTGCACTGCAAAGGAAACAATCAAGAAAACTAATAGGCAACCAACAGAATTGGAAAAGGTAGTTGCAAATGACATATTAGATAAATGGCTAGTATCCAAAATCTACAAGAAACTCACCAAACTCCACACCTGAAAAACAAATAACCCAGTGAAGAGATGGACAGAAGATATTTTTTTTTTCTAGAGCAAGTCTTATTACAGCAAAGGATTTTCTGAGGATTAAAGAAAATATCTTGTATCTAACCACTTTTCCAATTATAAATTTTTTACAAATTAAATATTTTTACTTTTATATTGTCATAATTTTATATTTATATTGATGCTCTAGGAATATATATAAATTAATTTTCCATATCAACTCCTATATCTTTGTAGCTCCTGTTCTTTTAATAATGCAGGAAAATGCCTTTTTCTAGGAAAAAATATGATAGAGAACAAGCAGAAAAATCTTACTGTATTCTTGACTATATACAGGTATACAAAGTGATTAATCTTTTAGCTGTGTTTTTTGCCTCTTTAGTAAGCTATAATTGTAAATCAAACAAATTAATCATTAATCTGTGTAAATATGTTCTAGTGAAAGAAAATCTGGAGAGTGCAAATTACAAACTTAGTGATTGATAAAGTTTAATAGAGAAATGGAGTCAAAGATAATAATCATTAAAATCTATTTCCTTCTATAAGACTTCACATCTTCAGTTTTCATCCCCTCCCCATTTTAGTGGCCTGCTCATCTCTTGGTTCAAATCAATGAGAAGTACAGGAACATTTCTTGTGTAATTGGCTACTATCAAGTTTTATATTTAATATTTGATATATTTCCTTTTGAATCTCACTGTTTTTATAAAATTTGGTCCTTTTCAAATTGTATTACATTAATAGAAACTTTAAGTTAAACAGAGGAGGCTCCAAAATCCAGGGCTTATGGCAAGTAAAGAAGTATTTTACAGTTGGTACAAGAAATTATCAAAATTTAACTTATACAACACAATGAGGTTTAATGCAGCACTGACTAGATATTAAAATAGCATACTGATTTTTTAGACAAAGCCCATAACATTTAAAGCTTACTACTAAAGAGATCACTTAGAATATGATGGCTACTTGGTAATCAGTTATCTCATTGAGCAAATTTCAAAAACAAATTAGCACATATCAATACAGACTTCTTGAACATATTTTCTACACATAAATATTAATATTAAAATAAAAAATTATTGATTATATAGATTGTTTTCATCACAAAACCTCTACAGACACATGAGATTTAGCATTCCATAAAATCTCCTTTGGGAATGCTACTGGGGTGGAGAGATAGTCATTTTTACAAAAATCTCTCACACTCTGAATCCCTAATGTTAGGTTATAATAGACAGAGAAAAACCACAATCATGAAACTATTATATGAATTATTTTCCCTAACTGTATTTTCTTGCACTTAATATCATCGAAAGCCAAATTTCATTCCCAACCAATCATTTGATCTGAAAGATATTTGAGTTTATTGTCAAAACTTAAAATTTTCAATTGCAATCCAGAACAGTGCAATCTGAAGTTTTGATCATTTTATGTTCTGCAGCTGCTGAATTATCCTATCTACAATTTAATCTCTCCAACAAGTCAAGCATCGCTTCCTTGCTTTATAATTTCTCCTTAACATTTATCATTATCTAACGCTATGTACTTGCTTGATCTCCCCTCCAAACTGTCAACTCCATAAGGCTGTGTGTCTGTTTTTCTCACTACTGTGTCTCAGGTCCTTAGAAGAAGGCCAGTATCTTGGTGATTTAGCATCTGTTGAATGAATGAATGAGAAGAATCTTAGTTTCTGGAAAACCATTTTATTTAGATTTTTACATCCAGAGATGTACTTATTTGTCCTTACACATTGTATGATAACTGATTCCTCTTGATACATGACAAAAAGAAATAAACACGTAAACAACTGAGTACTTTTATCTACCACTTTGAACACTATACAGATGTAGAGAACAAAGATAGAAAAAAGATTGTTTCTATTCCCAGTAAATGCCTTAACACGTAAAAATTTTTTCAAGTAACATTCATTAAATTTATTTTCTAAGTAGTAGCATGAAATGCTTAGAGCTAGATTTGACTTAATTCTAACAAATTAGTTTCACTTTAATAACCCAGAAAATTAAGCAAATTTATTATTTTCAAGGTTTAAATTTAAGCTGAATTTATGTTTAGTGAAATTATTAACTCTATATAATAAGAAGGGGTTATTTAGGCTTATGGGAGCTAAAGATATGTGCATTCCCAGCCATCTCATTTCAAGATCATTACAGATACTGGGATTTTGATGATTAACCTCAATTATTATTAATTTAAATTATAAGTTTTTATTTGATTTTCATACTGGGCCTAGTGAAAAGTTAGCATTCTAGTTTAAATTTATATTAAAAATGCATAACTTATTTTGCTCCCATTATTGCTTCTTTAAGAAAGTTAATCTGTTCAAGTTCTAATCTTTTTCTACCTGCTTACAGTGATGCATACAGCAAGATAATGATAATTTATACAGTTCTACTAAGAAATTAGGCAGAACAAAAACTAATTCTAACAGGTCTTTTTGCTCAAGTTTTCTTCATTTATTCTTCCTTCTATTTATCAAATGTTTGTTGATTTCCATTACATGTCAAGCACTAGACAGTAGGAATTTAGTGAGTAGAATTTAGAGATGATAAATACAATAAACAAGCAAATACTCATATAAAATGTGGTTATTATGGGTTCTAGGAAATAAACAATGTGAGATGATATTGATTGCACTTCAATATTTAAGCAGAATTAATGGATGAGGAAGAGAAGGCTGTTGAAAAGTTATTTAGACATCTTGGAAGTTTAACGGCAAAATCAGGATCTTGCACAGGGAATACCTAGTGCAAAGGAAGAAGGAATCTTGCTCTTTTCACGGACAGAAAGACCAGTATGGCTAGTGAGTGTTTTCCAAGTAGGAGATGGCAGAAGGTGAGGTGGGAGACATAGGTGGGCACAAGGTCTTGTAAAGCACGATGGACATTGTTTAGATAAGATATCCAAGTGAAACAAATAGCTTCCTGTCCCTAATCTCACTGTAAACACTCCTATAATCAATGAATTATATTAATATTTTGGTTTACATTATTGATATACTGACATTTAAAAAATTATTTATTTGAGAGAGAATTTTCACATGAGTGAGGAAGGGGCAGAGAGAGAGAGAGAGAGAGAGAGAGAGAGACAGAGAGGAAGAGAGAGAATCCCAAGCAGGCTCCATGCTATCATCACAGAGTCTCACACTGGGCTTCCTCTCTTATGTCCATCAGATGTATGACCTGAACCAAAATCAAGAGTTTGATGCTTAACCAATTGAGCCACCCAGGCACTTCTAATATACTGTCTTTTAATCATTTGCTGCTGACTTCATATAAATAAATGTATATATGTAGATATTATAGGTGTGTGTGTGTGTATCATTTAATAAAATGATTTCAAATGGTTTGTAAAATAACAGGTTTTTCAAAGAGCGGTTCCACATCTCAGAATAAGAATGCTTTTCATCTCACATTCTAAATTAATAGCAACATTGGCGGCGGTGTTATATATCACATTGCCTGAGTTCCTAGGGAGCTGTGTACCAGTCAATTACAAATGACATTCCACACACACCTGTCTATGCAAAAGAGCTAAGGTTCAGAAGTGGATGGGAGTTATTTGCCAAAAAGAGAGATTTTCGAGCGCTTCTCATTCATCTACCCCTATCATCCTTTTGGAATTGGCTTTGCAAGAAGGGAGGATACATGTGTTTTTCAGAGTTTAGAGGTTTATTTAGAAGGGGAAAAATAAAAAAACTAGTGCTTGTTTCTTTTCAAAAGAAATATCAGAAAAGGGAAGATTCACTGGAATAGCCAGGGCAGACTGCGACCACAGGCATTATGAGAGGCAGAACAGACTCGTTCCACTTCCTGAGACTCTTTGACAGACCCCAGTAGACAATGATGGGCAGAAATGGTGCAGCACGCCCAACAGGGAAGAGGTCAGTCATGTGCTGGTGTGCTGCAGGTGAGGGGCAATGGGAGACACAGCTGCCGCTCTGGAGTCCTCAGTAATAGCCAGTTGCATGAGCGCACCGTTGGAGAACACCAAGTATGTCACACACACACACTGTGCACGGACTACAGTATCAAGACCATCTGACTGGCTCTAAATCAGGCTGAAACCAAAGGCTGGCACTGCCCTGTTTGCCTTTATGAGCCCTAAGGCATGCAAGCAGATTCTTCTTTTTGGTGCTTGCTCCCACAGAGTCACACCTTTGATAAGAAGCAGGGCAGGTGACACTTCAGAGAGGGAGCTAAACACACTTGACGAAAAGCCTTGATATTGAATTATCCAACCCATTGAAACACATGACAGCAGTTGGAATTGCAATACCAGGTTAGGCTTTGTAGTCACTGGCCTGGACTGAGAGAATCCATTTGTTATGCTCCAGAAGCAGATCCCAAGACTAAAATTCACTAGAGGTGAGAAGAGAGGAATAAAGAAATAAGAAGGGCACGTTATCCAGTCAGCGGCCAGTGTGGACTACCGGAGTCCAGTCTCACTGAAGATGCTATTAGAGACCACGAGGACCTGAGAGACATCAGAATTATCTCACATGGCAGGTGAGAGAGCTGGGGTCTTTATACACCAGCTCCCATTGTTTCTGTCCAAGTGTGTGTGTGTGCGTGTGTGTGTGTGTGTGCGCGCGCGCGCAAGTGTGTGTGTGTGTGGGGGGGGCTAGTTACACAGAACCTGCTGCACAGGAGTTAACCTGAGGTCTAGGGGCATGAGAGCCCAGAGGCAACGTGCTGTAGCTGGTATATGGAGGTCAAGCCTGTGTGCAGTGACTAAGATTATGGGCAGGGTGCTGCCAACGCATCACACCAGAACTTGCTCATGAGAAGTTGACTGCATCAGGAAAATGCAGGTTGGTTCAAAGCCAAGAGAGACATAGGTAACTTAGAAAATAAAATAATTTCAAGTTTGCACACATTTGAATCATAACTGCCTAATCACGTTTGTGCATATTGTTATGATTAGAGTTTAATTGTAAGTAGAGAATGTGGAAACTGATTTCTTTTATGAACCAAATATGTGCTAAGAGTGCTACTGGACAAATTATTTATTTTCACTCTAGCCCTTAAGACTTTATTATAACTCTTGAAAAGGGGAAAAAAAAACCTGAGGCACAGAAAAGCTAACTTCCAATTTACACATATCTAGTACATGATAATAATGGGATTTAACACAGGATTCTCTGTGTACTATGTACTTGGCACATAGTTAATGCAGAAATGTGCAACAAAATTATCAACATGAATGAATGAAACATTTAAAATACAGTTTAAAATATGGATGTTTTAATTAAAATATTTTCAAACAAAGCTTAATAACTTGGAAATGATCTAATTTGTGTGTAGTAACATTAAATTCCCTGAGACCAAGGTGATTTGAGATGTTACGTTTTGATCATATTTGTATCCAAATATGCTGGTTAGAATACACTGTTCTCAAGCAACTCTTATAATTTGAGGGATTTTCTGTTTTAATATCTCCATGCTGTTCGGTGGGAGCATATCGCTCTTCAATGCCAAAACACTTCAACTCTCTGAACACCTGCCCCAAAGGGTATCGTCATCTCCAGCTCCACTGGGCAGCAAAACTCCACATTCTCGCATATCACTTAGTCACATGCCAAACATGGAAATCCCGTAACAGAAGTCCAATTGTCTGGATGTTAGGAATAGATCTGTTATTTCCATCTCATGCTCCTCCTGACTTGGCTGTCTCTTCTTTTTTCCTACTCTTGTATCTTTCCTTATTATTTAAGAGGAATATCTGCACCTTGAATATGAACTATGCCTCTTGCTGTGTTAATTTTCTTCAGACTTCTTCCCTTTTACACTTTTAATGCTCTTCATAGTATTAGAGCATGAAAGAGCAAATATTCTTCCATATTTCAATATATCTGCAATCACAAACCTGACCAAAGAATGTGCTAAAACAAAATTTCAAATAAATGCAAACACATTATTACTATACTTAACATTTTTCAAGTATCTATTGATGCACTGTGTGCTGACACACAAATTAGCAATCATCTTTTCAAAAATTTATATTTTTAATTCATAATTTTGGTATTATCTTTATGAAATATCAGTGGCATATCATAAACCTATTACCTTTATATGGCCTTATCATCTTGTATAATAGAGAGATATTGAAACAATTTTGTTTTGAAGAGTATATCTGAGCTTTAGCATGCAAATATTAAAACTTATGCTCTTTTGGAAATATGATGACATCCATAACTGTAATAGTAATTATAGACACACTGGTTTAGAAAAAAAGAAACTGGAGTAATAGAAGTGTCATTTGCTAACTATCTGTCATGTTTCAGGTGATTAACATAGGCACAACTAACCATTCCCTCAATCAATTGTTACAACAGTTTCATTATATAGGTTCACTTAGGGTTTGATTACAGAGAAGAATCTGTACATCTGAAAAGTTAAATAGAGAAACATAAGGTATATACAGTTTTCTCTGTAATTCTCTAAAGTAGAAGGAAATTAATGAATATCTTCAAAGGTTGAATTTAATTCTCAATGACACTTACACTAGATGTCAATCTTGTTTTACCAGGGCATCTTGGTGGCTCAGTCAGTTACGTGTCTGACTCTCGATTTTAGCCCAGGTCGTGATCTCATTGTCTTGAGATAGAGCCTGCATGGGTCCACTTGGGATTCTCTCTTTCCTTCACGCTCTGCCCCTTCTCCCCCATCTTTCTCCAAGAAAATAATAAATTAAAAAAAATAAATTTAGCTTTTCAAAATATGAGTGTGAGGATGACAACTAGAAGATCAAAAGTGAGATGTTCAGCTACTAAAAAATAAGGGTGGAAACCAAGAAACAAGAAATCAATTCTATCTTAAAAGAGGTAAAGAAATAAAAGAAGAAAGAAAGGAAGGGGAGAATGAATTAATATATGAGGAGGTAGAAAAAGAGATCACACTATGGTAAGGATAAAAAAATTAATTTGTTAGTAATCAAAAAGCTAAATAAAGATTAAAACAAACAAATGAAAAGTACAATATGCTATTACCACAACCAAGAGCAAAAATCGCAAAATGATAAATATTTATAAAATAGATGGTTGTTTAGAATAAAGGAAAAATAATAAATAAAAATTGGAGTGTTATTTTTCAAGATGCCTCAAATATATTTTATACATTCAAAAAGAATAAGAATATATAATAGGAGAATAATTTAAAATATTTGTAATGTGTTCACATTTAACAAACCTGACAATATATATTATATAATACTCAGAGACAGAAAATGTGCATTTTAAGCATTTGAATAATTTTAATTAATAGTAACAATTTAAAAAAGAGAGTTTAAAAATAAAGAATAATTATAGTCTATCAATATTTAAAGGGAAAATATTTTAAATATATACATAATGTGAGCAACTTTGAGGCCATTTCTAACTTCTAAGAAATATTTTATAATTTATTATATTTCTGTGCAAAAATTAGGTGTATTACAGTCAGTGCAACAGTGAAAACAATTTAAATATTTTTTAATGGGAGAGTTGGAATAAATCACATCACATCTAGGCTATATATATGAAGTCTAATCTATAGCATAGTATTTTATAATTAAAAATAGTTGGCTAGACAGATTTAGAATGATCTCCAAAGCAAATAATAAAAGATAGCACAGATATAAATATGTATAGTCCCATTTTGAAAAAAATTTTTAGGCTTTTTAATTATTTTTGAGAGACATAGAGAGAAGTGCGAGCAGGGTAGGGTCAGAGAGAGAGAGAGAGAGAGAGAGAGAGAGAGAGAGAGAATCTGAAGCAGGCTCCAGGCTCCAAATTGTGAGCTGTGAGCCCAGAGCCTGAGGCGGGGGTCCAACCCACGAACTGTGAGATTATGACTTGAGCTGAAGCCGGACCCCGAACCGACTGAGCCACCCAGGTGCCCCAAGTCTCTTTTATATAAACCTTGACAACTCTCTTTTCTTCTTCTTCCTCTTCTTCCTCCTCCTTTTCTTCTTCTTCTTCTTTGTCGTCGTCGTCTGTAATAAACACATTGAAACAAGATTGCAGAAACACACAGCTCTCAGATTTCATAGTAGTTATATCTTAGAGATAAAAGACTGGAAGAGAAATCACTGCAAAAGGGACTTTCAGGTTTATCTTGATATATTTCTAGATTGTTTGAACTTCTTTACACAGAAATGATCTGTGTATTAATCAGTAATTAAAAATACAAAAATCACACAAGTCTTAGATATATAAGTGCCAATGACTTGAAAGAGACTGTTTCCAGTAGCACTACTAAATGGAATTCATCAACTCTTATATTTGGGTACCATATAATTTATTGTAACAGAAACTTGACTGTTTTGGGGGGGAAGTATATTTATTTTTATACTTTTCTCACTTTTACTGATCCATTTTTTTCTATGTTTGTCTAAAACTCAAAAATGTAGATATAAATGTTTTGCTCATTACTGCTGTAAAGATGATAGAAATCTAAAGCATCATAGAAATGAAGTAGATTATGATTTGAACCCCCAGAATGATTCGCAGGATCAGAATTGCAGTTCTAAGACTTGTGATTGAAGAGTGGAGACTGAGGAGTGAGTAGATTGAGAAGAGAAGCTCTTTAACTTGGGGCATTGGAGAAAAAGCAGTTACTGGAATTCAGATAGATCCTCCAAACAAGAACATTCTGGGCACTGAAAGCCAATGGATGTAGCAAGATTTGTTCTCTTAGATCACTATGGGATTTCAGATAGTGGTTTGAGTATTATCTCTATGTGTTGGTGACACTGTAAAAAATATTCATGGCCAATGAGTCATAAAAAGGTAAAAATTATGGCACTGGTTAGATGGATCACACCCCTTATCACCCAGAGAATTACCTGCACAACAGCTGATGGCGCAGTCCCTGCTTTATGAATTATTTAATATAAAACATTATTTTTACCGCTTCTAAATCTTCCGCTGGGTGCCATTGCACCACTGACAGCTGTATTAACTAGGGACTTACAGAGGAAACAATTGTATGCTTTTTAACTTTTGTTTTCTAATGCCAGACTAGGACGTTCTTATTAAGATTTCAAGAATTCACCTAAATCAGTAGTCAACATTGTGGCAAATAGTTTCACTCAACTATCTGCAAGAGTTTGTAAAAGCATCTTAGAAGTCAAAGTTCCTTCACTTGTAAAAATTAGGTTCTACATTTTCACTCTTAACACATGTATTCTTGAAAAGGATACATGAATTACATGCAGAATCTTTGCAAATTAGGAGAGATCTTATACATTCCCTTTCAATCAAGTATTCTTAAGCCTAATTTCATGGCAAATGGCTATCCAAAATAAAACATAATAGATTATTAAATATAATTAAGATTTAGCATATGGCAATGACTATTGAAACTTTAAGCCTGAAGTGTTTTCTGCCCAATGGACTTAGTTCTTATTGAGGACAGTCATAAATAACTTTAAAATATTCCAATGTGATAAAAAAGGAGCTGTAGATTAGGTCATTGAGGAATTATAGTTCCCTTGCTTAATGATTGTAGAAAATTGCCTGGCAATCGAACAAAGGGAAAAAGGGCGATGTGGTGAATGCTGGCTAATTAAACCAATAATTGCTTCTTCTTGTGTACCCAGATAATGTGCCCCTGATAATTTTAAATGAAGTCTTGAAGCAGTCTTCTTGAATGAAATGCTGTGCTAGTTAAAGCTCTACTATATACAATTCTCCTTGTGCTTAGACAGTGGCCTACTTCTCAGAGTTCTTTGCATAGATTGATTTTAAAAAAAAAAGCAATGGCATGGAAGACTCTTACAAGTGTTTATGTCACATATGATGCCTTATTCTTTATAACCTATTCGTGTCATGCAATATGTATAAATTTTGGGATTAACAGCTCTAATAGTAGAGATGCCAGACTCATGTAATTTTCTGGGAGGAATTTTGATATTAAAATGTGTTGATCTCTAAAATCCCTTTGTATTAACCACAACATATTTTAGATACTTGAGCCCCTTATGTTGTCAAAAGTTAGTAGCAAAATATTAAGCCTTCTTTTCATAAATGTCTTTAACTTGTGTATCCTACAAGATCATTAATACTGTTTGAACCTGTATAATTCAATTACTCTGGTTAAGATATAGTACACTGGTGTCCTCAGGAAATTAATTAAAATTTTTATAAAATGTTTAACTTAATGTTTATATTTTTATGATAAAGTTATTAGAGACCTTATTCATTTATCTACCTTGACTTCCTATAATAACCTAATCTCCCCATTTATAACACTAACCATAATCCAACATTAATTGTTTTTTTAAATGCTTATTTTAAATGCTTATTCATTTTTGAGAGAGAAAGAGAGAGACAGCGCATGAGAGGGGGAAGGGCAGAGAGAGAAGGAGACACGGAAACTGAAGCAAGCTCCAGGCTCTGAGCTGTCAGCACAGAGCCAGATGCGGGCTTGAACTCACGAACCAAGAAATCATGACCTGGCTGCAGCTGGACACATAACAGACTGAACCACTCAGGTGCCCACCCTGCCCCCTGCCTTTTTTTTTTTTTTCAATATTGGAGATAAACAAAGAATGGCAGAAGCTTACATAATTTATTAGATCCTCTATACTGCAATTTCAGCTATTCAAATTTCAGTATGGAGAGTGTAAGCCTGTATTGTTTTCTGCTTAATTTGCTTCTCATGATTTTTATTACTTAATAGTTCATTTTCAGCACCCCTTCCCAGAGTGAATTCTACAAACCACATTCAGCATCCATACTTGTCAAGTTTTACTTTTTTCTCAGCTTTCATAAAGACAGTTCTTATATAAGATAAAGTGAGATTTTCTAAACATGCAATTGTTTATATGTAATTCTCTCAATCAATATTTTATACAAAATTAATATATTCCAAGGCATAAGAAGTTTTTAAAACTAACGAAGCCCTCCCTATTCAGAAATGTCATTTTGTTTACCATCATGTTTAGCTTTTTCAGAATACATCACACATTTGGATAAAGAACATATTTAAATATGTGTTCCAGTGCCGATAAATGCCCATACATGAGAACATTTACATTGTGAATATTTTAAGCCATATTTTTCCTCTTTGTTCCTTAATAAACAATTATGAAAATCCACATATATTTAATGTTTATTTGCAAACAAATTATACATTTTTTCAATCAAATGTGATGCTTTCCTGGAGAAGTGAGTAGAAGGCAGTGTTACTATTAAGTTGGCCTAGTACATGGCCTGACAGAGCTTCATGAATATAAATGCTTACTAAGTGGTTTGAACTATTTGCTTGAATTGTTCTATATGTTTGTATTATTCCATGTTTTATGCAGCCATATGTAAATAATTAAAAAAAAAGGTTTTTAAAAGGAAAAGAGACTGTGAACTATAATAATTTTCCATTAAATATAAATTCTTAAAAGTCTTCATCGATTGGAAACATCTGAAAATATGATGTTAAAGAGAACAAAATTAATTTTAGGAGCATGAAAGATATTAGATGTTTAACAAAATCTTTGTGGTCATATTAGTATTGTACACACAGTCAGGCATCTTCTGAGATCCTCGTATAAACACTATGAAACTTTTAACACAAAATCACTCTTTCCTATCACAATAACTTGATCTGTAACCCAGTAACATATCCTAACATACCGTATTAGTCCACTCTCCCCCAGTACTATCTAAGATGACCAAATACACTTGATTTTTTTTCTATTCACCAGTTGTTTGATAACTTTTTGAATTTATGGGAACAACTATTATAATTCAAAAGATATGCTGTACCTGTTAGAGAAAAAACAATACAGACACAGGCACACACATAAACTTTTCCCATTGACAGTATATTAATAAATATTGAAGTTATATGTAAAGTCTGAAAAAATGTTCTCATGTTTGTGTGTGTGGTATCTTTACTTTTTTCTTATCTGACTGATGAGCTTATAATACTGAATAGATAATATAAATCTAAAATATTTCCATATAGTAAGTTACTTATGTTGTTCTTATTTTCATGTAGACATTACATAAATGCTGTGGGGTACCTATATTGTTGCAAACTTTCCCTCCTTAAGAATGAAGTTTTTATCATTATGCCTCAATTATGCTTACATGAGACCAGTATTTCTAAGCATGTTTTTGGAAATAATATGCATGAATTTACTTTAAATAATTTAGTGAAACTTTCTATAAGGCAGAGTGAGAGCTTCCCAACAAACAAACAGGTTTTCTAAACTTATTAGTTTCTTAGGAATTGGCATATTAAAACTAGAAAATAGTTTATTATCTTCTTGCTTAATTCTTATATTTCAGTAATGAGTAAGAATATCACATTGTAAAGTTATGTTTTAACTATAATATAGATATATTTTCCTGGCTTAATTATATGAAGTATCATAAGTTTATATGATATGACATAATATGATATGATATATCTGTCTATAGGTTACATTTAGATGCTGTATAGCACTAAAGGCACAAGGTGTAGGATACTCATTTTCCTAGCACATCCTATAATTGAGTCATAGAAAGTAAGCCTTGGATATAGATTTTCGCCTCCTCAAGGGAAATTCTTGCAACCTATCTTTAACTGAGTAATTATCCTGAAAACATATGCAAAATATGATAACAATAGGTTATCATAAAAAAATTCAGCGTTTTAAAATGTGCAATGCAGTTGCAGCCTTTGAAACTGACATATACACATTTATAAGTTATGAAATTGGACTTCAGAGAGAAATACACTCAGTATGCTTGGGTTTGCAGAAATTCAAACAGCGAAAGACAATTTGGCCATAAAGAACTTAGTTCTATTTCTATTTATTCTCTGTCTTTCTAAAAATATCTGATATAAAACTATCTGTTTAAACTCGTAAAAATAGTCTGCCAATGTATGTAATTCTAAGCATAATAAATTATTTGAATACTAAAAGTCTGATATGTTGTGTTGATATAGATGATTCTCAATGATAAATGAATATATAGAAAAATGAAGCATACCAGTTGTGAGTGAGCAATTGTAGATCACTAGTGTTTTATACACGCCAGCCTACGCTCTCATTTCAATTCTTATTTATACGATAACCATTTTGGCTCATACAGGTTGTTTTCAATTACCAAAATCACAATAAGTATTGTTACATTTATAACATAAAGTCTCAGTAAAATGAAATAGTAAGTTAATGTTGGGAGAAATAAAAAGAACACTATTCCTGAGAAAATAAATTTTACCTAATACTTTATTAAGTTAAAGAGTTTTCACATCAACAAAACAACACATACTAGATTAATGGTATAATAACAAATGACTCAGGATCATAATTTACTAAAGAAGGAAATTTTCAATATGTAAAAAGTAGCAAAAATTTGAAATATGATGTAAAAGCCAAAGATCTTCAGAAAACTTTTGAAACATGAAGTGAAACATTATATTAATGTTTTTATAAAACATTATAAGAATACAGACATTAGTAATTACAACTTCTAAGAAACTCAGACACTAGTCATAACTTTCATGACAGAAATTCACCATATTACTCCAGATGAAAAACACCATTTCCTAGATCATATACTATCACTTACAAGAGGCTGAATAGTCTAGTGTTCCACATGGGCATTAGGTTGAATTCTGGATCTTCCAACTTCTTTTTTTTTTAAGTTTATTTTATTATACTTTGAGAAAGAGATAGAAAGTAATTGGGGGGGGGGGCGGAGAGAGAGAGGGAGACAGAATCCCAAGCAGACTCTGCACGGTCAGCGCAGAGCCCGATGCAGGGCTCAAACTCAAGAACTGGCATCAGACCTTTTGAAGGAACTTATAGGAGTTTCTTCCTTTGTGATTATACGAACAAATATTACATTTCCTGAGAAACCTATTTTTCTTCCCCTACAGAAAACAGGCTATTGAACCCTGATCACAAAAGAGCTAACTCTTGCCTTTGCTATGCTAAAAACATTGCCTTGCATTTGAATAATGAAGATAACTTCCTTCTCCCTGTGATAAGCATTTAGTCACCTATTTCAATCATGATTGATAAAGATTATGCTTGAGTATATCTATGTTCTGAGAAATTTTTACATACCAAAGAATTTGCCATCAGAAATCATTGTCTAAGGTAATTTCCACTCCTGTTTTTTTATCCCATACATTTTTTTCAATAAATAAAGGTGACTCAGGTTAGTGCAGAGATGCCTGCCTGGTGATCAGAAAGAAGCTGAGGCTCTCTCACTCCCTTTCACCAACACCGTCCATCATTCAGGAAGCCCTGGACCTGCTGGAGCTGGACTTCGGCATAGTACAGTGTAAAGTAGTTTTTATTTTTAGTATTGTTAAGCAGAAGACATTTTGGTTCTCTTTATGACCACATTTTATAAGTTATGTTGCTCTTCTATTGTTAAAAATGAAAGTACAGTATCTGTATTAGAGAATAAACTGATGGGACTAACTCACTCAGAATACTATAAAACATGTAGCATAAATATTCTGTGAGGGTAGGAGAAGTGAAAGATACTGTTCTATAAGTCATCAAGGAAGTCTCAGAACATCCTATGATCCCAAAATTAGTTTTGAGCCAAAAAAATATGATCTCAATCTAAAAAAAAATTGTGATAATTCACAAACTTTCTATGAAAATGTTTCTTAAGTACATACAAAGTGTAATTTCCCATTTCTCCTTAGCAAAAAAAAAAAAAAAAAAAAAAAAAAAAAAAAAAAAAAAAGGAAAGAAAAGAAAAGAAAAAGAAAAAAAAGGGTATTTGAACATCAACCACCCATTATACTTTCTAAATATCTCTCCCATACACTCTTTCCCCTTCTCTGCCGTTTTAGTTCATCTTCCTCATCATCTTCAAATACATCAGAGAAGGCTGAGATAAGATATCGGTATTTTTACTTCTTTTCCACATTTTTAATTTACAACTACATGCTGTGTAGATAAAAAAATAAATATCTATTGATTAACTTATCCAAAAACATCTCTGTGCTTCTTCCCCAAACTCTCTCCACCCAGGTTCCCCATCTAAATAAGTGATAACTCTATCCTTTTAGTTCCTGAGACCAAAATCTTTGACATCTCATTATTTAAACATTTCTTGTCATACCCATATTCAATCCAACAGCAATTTCTTTTAGCTTTGACTTTAAAATATATCTAGAACTGAAACATTACACTTCTCTCATCCAGGTCTGAGCTACCTTTCTTTCCTGTCTGGATTAATGTATTAGTTTATTTACTGAGGTCTTCAACTCTCTATATTCTATTTTCAGTGTAAAGGAATGGTCTTTTTCAAAATAAATGCCAAAGCCATGTTGCAGCTTTTTCTAAATCCCTACAGTGGGCCCATTTTTAAATAACAGAAGTCTCTAACCAAAGAATGACATCTTGTCTGTTTATGTATATGTCAAGAAGATTCCACCAATTAGAGGTTTTTCTCTCTGTCTAGAAATATTTCCTTATAGATATCACAAAAAAAATTTTCTTCATATCATTCAGGTTTTTCATAAAGTATCAAATTACTTTTTAAGTTTATTTGTTTATTTTGAGGGATAGAACAAAAGAATGCAAAAGAACATTCAGGGGAGGGGGAGAGAGAGGAAGAGAGAGAAAGAGAGAGAGAGAGAGAAAGAGAGAGAGAGAGAGAGAGACAATCTTAAGCAGGCTACACACTCAGTGCTTAGAGCCTGCCATGGGGCTCAATCTGATCACAGTGAGATCACTACCTGAGCCAAAATCAAGAGTAGGACTGTTCATCAACTGAGCCATCCAAGTGCCCCTCAGATATCAAATTCTTAATGAACGGTCCTAAGACCTTATTTATAGCACCATGACCTGACTAACCAGTGCTAGCAGATTTTACTTACCATATGCACATTGTTCACATTGTTGTTCTCATTTGTTTATTCTTTCTAATTTCAATGCAATTTTTTATTTTTGCCTGGTTGCATGAATTTATAATTTACAACCTTAACTGTTGCATCTTGGTTAAGAGTATACATTTGAAAATCTAACTGCCTGTGTTTAAAACACTGGCTTGTGTAATGTCACAAAGTTAAAAATGATATAGTGATATAATGATAATAACATCTGTTTCAAGATCTGCTATCAAGATTAAATATATTTATACACATATAGCATTTAGGAGAGTACCTAGTTCATAGTAATATCTCAACTTTTTAAAATTTTTAATCATTACAAATAAATAATAAAGGGAGATAATAAAATCAGTAAGGTTGACAGATTAAAATGTTTAAAATATTAAAGAGATGTCAATTTTAAAATTGAATAGGCAATTGTATTTTACAATATATGAGCATTCCAAATTTTCTGGCATATCTTATGTTGGAAATTTTGTCAATATTATGGCACCTAGCAAACATATTTAAAGACAAAGAAATTATTCTTCCTTTGAGTTAGTCATTCTTAACTAGAAGTTCATTACGTACATTATTATTTTGCATTGTCGAATTTTATTTACTTTGTGTTATTTATTGATAATTCAGCAATATTTCTGTTAAAGCTTGATTCTAAATATTGATAATTGCAATATTTAAATATGATTGTGTAATTATTACTTACTCTAACTGCAATATGTTCTCACATATAGAGATAATTAAAATGTTATTGCTTAAGGAAGATCTGCTAAGAATCAGAATTTTACTAATATTTCTTTACTTCATCTAAATAATTCTCTAAAACAGTTTTTAGTCTCCTACATTATCTTTCTTTAATTAATTTTTCTTTTCTTGAAACTATTTTTTCAATTGAACATATATGTATAAATCTACATGTTGTAATGGTGAATGTATCTTTAACTGGCTTTCATGCTTAGCTAATTTTTAGGCTTGCTTTGTAATTTCTCATTCCTGCAGTTCTAAAGCTAATGTCTCATTATATTTGAGAATGGAGGAGTCTGATATCAGTCACATATTTTTCCCGTGAATTTAGGCTGATTTTTTAATGTGTTATTTCACTTTTCCTTTCCTTCTGAATGCTTTAACAACAATTAGAAATTCCATCCGGTTGGGATTGGATGCGCGTCTGACTTAATCACACCTCTTACATCTCAGGTGGGATTCAGCTCTGTTAGTGATTCTGATTTAGGTTCCATAATGAAAGACCTACTGCAATAATGTTCCTTGGGCCATCCTTCCCTCAGTATTCATCTACTGATTGCAGGCTTCCCATTGCTTAGTTCGCCTTTTTGTATCAGTGAAATGAAACTTACTTTACAATAAAAAATAAACTGGTACCCAAAGAAATTATTATGGTATTTGTTATATACAAATTAGCCTGAAAAATGAGGATATAAACTTACTGTAAAGTGCTTTATGAAAATCTGTTAGTATAATCACATGGTCAAACATTTATGGTGTAATCTCTAATATATTAATATATTTAATTTATCTCCAAGGTTTAAGTGATATAAACTTATAATAAGGCCATAAATCTTTTCTTATGACCTAAGACAAATACGAGAGAAAAAATAATTACAAAATGGTGAAGCTTAGAGGAATGGTTTTCTAAGTGATGCAAAATTTCCTGTGGGGGAAAAAACAAGAATGAACAATAGATACATTAAAAGCTGATCAATAATTTTGTCTAAGTAATGTGTCACTAAGATCTATTTATTCCTGACTACTTATTCATGTTTTACCCCCACAATAAAGCAGTAATAGTTGGGGAGTAGGACTATATGTAAGACCTATTATAGGGGCATGTTATTTATCTTATAACTACATTTCGTCATAGTAAAATAGATTATACTTTACATTCACCAAGGTCAGATTGTTTTGGGTTTGACTCAAAGTCCCTCTTTTTAAATCTTAGCACCGCGATCTCACCAACACTTAGGTCTGACATCCTTAAAAAGGGGAAAGAGCAAAATGATACTTTCTTGCTAAGTGGCAACTCTAAAATGAAATGCCCTCTATAAAATGCTTGGCATTTAGTGTTTGTTCAATAAACGTTAGTTCTCTAATCCACCTGGACCTGCAACTTCTGTTGAAGCAATCAAAGGGAAAATTTGACCATATTCTTTCTTTATTGCCCCTTTTACGTTCTTTTTAAAATTTGTTTAGTTCTTTTCATTTTTTCTTTACTTTTTACTTCTTTTATGAAAAGACATGCATTATGCTAGTTTATTATATAAAATTGGAAATGTGTGTGTCTAGTGAGTGGTATTGTGGGAGAGTATAATTGCAGAAAGCTTCCTGAGGTTGATGAACTCTGAAATGTAGTAGATACGTAAAGATTGTTAGGCGACAGAATGGGATTATGCTATTAGGATGTGTTTTAATAAAATGTGTATCCTCAGTGTTTCACTTTTTTGTTATTTAAGGAAACTATGAAATAAAAAATGTTAAGTTGGCAAACCACAGCATTAGTAATCTAACACAGAATAGCAGGCTAAAGATTTAAATTATATCATTTCTCTGTCTCCATACAAACAACACTATTAACCAGAAAGAAAAAGCTTAGCTTCTCCTAGATTCAGCTCTTAGACCTAAAAAGTATTATAACTTGTTCTTCATTATATCACAATAAATTGTTCCTTGATATGTGACTTTCTTCTTTTATTTAAATAAAATAATCATTTTATTTAACTTTGTTTATTTTAAATGGGTATTATAATTGTATAATATAGGGAAGGGCCATGAAATTATTTAACACACAGAAGAATATATGACAAAAACAAACTTCATAATTACCTAATATGTGCTGGTCATCTTATATTACTACTATTTGCTGGTGATCTGAGGAGCATTTCTATTGTCCCCATTTTAATACAACAAAATGGATCCTTCTGAGAGTCTAAGCCATAAACTTGGGAAATGCTGTGGCAGGAATACAGAGCAGATGAGATGAGTGTCCGGTTTTGATGATTTCTACTTTACCCTGTTGATAAACAAGTGGCTTGACAGTCACCTTCAGAAGATATCAGTCTTTCTTGGTCTTGACATATAACATAAGGAAAATGTATTAAATGGCAATGAAGATGAATATACTTCTAGTAGGTTCTGAATGGGACAATATAATGGCATACTTATTTGGCAACTATAGAGAAAGTAGAAACAATCATTTTTAATTATAATTCTATGGATGAAAGAAAGAAATTGCTGGATTTTTTAAAGTTTTGTTCTATTAACCAATGTAATAGCAGCTTTTCTAATATTCAAATTTCAACTTAATACTTAAAAATGGATGTCAAATACAATTCATTCATTTCATATGTCCAAAGTAGAAATATTAATACTCTTCCCTGAAAACCTACCCCTCTCTTAGTTTTTCCCATCTGAATACATTTTATTACCATTTATCCACTAGAAAGATTTCAAATTGCTTCCACTCGAATTTTCCCTATACCTTAGCAAGTTAACTCTAAAAACAATCAGGTCTTACCATCACACATTCAACATTACAGGCCAATAATAATTTATATATACTTGGATTGTTTAAAATACTTCTTACCAAGTCTTCTCATTTTCTACCACCTATAGTGGGTTGAATAGTGTATCTTCTCTCAATGGATGTTCACTTGAAGTCTTATAATGCAACTTTATTTGGAAATAGGTTCTTTTCATTTATAATTAGTTAAATATATTGAGATTAATTCTTCGTAGGTTTATGGATCCAATGATAGATGTCCTTATGAAAAAAGGAGATGACACAGAGAAACACAAAGAGAAGAAGGCAAGATAAAAATGGACACAAACCAAAAACATCAAAGATTACAGATAGTCTGAGAAGATCAAAGAGAAGAATGAGAGGAGTGTCTTCACCAGAGCCTCCAGAAGAAGTCAACCTCCTGACACCTTGACTTTGGGTCTCTAGACTCCTGAACTGTGAGAATAAACTTGTTGATTTTAAGCCACTCGGATTGTGGTAACTTTTTATGCACCCCTAGAGACGAACACACTAGACCATCCTTCTACTTTCATTTCTTCAGAAAACGCTTAGAGTACTTAACACACACACACACACAACAACAACAACAACAACAACAACAACAAAACAACAGATCAAATCATTTCTTTCCTTACGTCCTAGGGCAAACCAGCACATTTAGTTAGAGCACATACATAGTGCTGCTCAAAATCACAAGTTGCTACAGCTTCCTTCTGACTTCAGTACCTCCTTCTGTCTCTGCAGAAATATCATACAGTAAGTATTGTATGGAGGCAAGATTTAGAAATACTCTGTACTGTGACAGCCTGTCAACCATGTGTCTTCCCAGGAAAAGATTAAAACTCCTAATACCGGCAATGTGGAAGAACCTAGGACACCGCAGATTTTCTGTGGATAAATATTTATTGTCTCACAGTGCAATCCCTAGCAACACTAAATAATTAAGCATCATCATGTGGTTTTCAGGGAATTGAGTAAAGCATAAAAACAGTAACTCTTTAGTCTCTTGCTCTTCAGACTCTCCTGCTTAGTGATATTGATCAACATCCCTCTCTGTTCACAAAGTATCTTCCACCTTTCTCTACCTGACCATAAAAATGATCTTTCTCCTCACCATAACCAAATACATTATTAAAATAGTCTGTGTTCACAGTCTCACTTTTTTCCATTCTGTTTTATCCCTCAGTGCAATTTTGCTTCCAACATTTGCTTCCTACAGAAAATTCTCTAGCAGAGTCATCAATGATCTCTTACTGTAAATGCAAACTTTGTAGATTTTTATTCTTCTCTATTTGCATCTTTTCATCTTTATGAACATTTTTCATTCTTAAAGCTGTTCCCTGTTTTATTCTCTCTTTTCCATTCTTTGCCAATTGTTTTTTTTTCCTCTTTCTCTGATGAAATTTTTTCAGCCTATTTAAAATATTCCTTTCTTTGCTTATTTCTTAAATATTGAGGACATTTTATGTTTATCATATTTACCCCAACTATAATCTTTCAGAAAGTCATTTCTCAGATACACTGACTAGATTATAAATGTTCACATTTTACATTTTCATAGCAATAACTTTGCAAATAGATCTCTTCAAAAGAATAATGATGTAAATAGTCCTGTGACTCACACTCATACACAAACCAAAGGCAAGCCTTTATTTGAACGGCCTCTTATACTGTTTATACTTCGTAGTGTTTTACGGCACTGAATGGACACAATCTTTTTATTAAATATAGATAGGTTAATTGATAGAAAGCCATTTTCTATATGTTTATCTTTTTTTTCAATCTACACACAAAATATCTGTAGATTTCTTGATTGCTCTTTACCTTGACTAGTTATGTGCACTAAGCATGACTAATTGCTAGGGAAAATAGACTTAAGGGTGCAAGTAAAGAGTTGATTATGATAAAGAATGAGAGAATTCCACCTAAGAAGTGATGATACAGAAAGTATGATGGGTAGAAAATAAAATAAAGTAATATAAAATAAATTTTAAAAAGTGTTAGAATCCATAGTTTTCAGTGTCACATTCAGTATTGAACAATTGAAGAAGAGCAGTACTAGATGAGGTGAGATGGGAATTAAGGATTTTTGTCTGGGAGTGAGATGTGATTTTTCAGTTGAGACTATGGTGGAGAAGCAGTTTGCAGTAATGACAATACTTAAGATATGAACATGGGAGAAAGTGGCTAACAACGGAGGTCAAGATTACTTTAAAAAAAAGTAATGGAAGTTAAAATCCAAGTATAATTCAAGTTTTTGGAAAACAATAAATAGTATGAAACAGTTTAATAACTTAACTTTAATAACTTAAATACTCAATGCTGGAGTCCAGCTCCAGCGGGTCCATGGCTCCCTGAAGGATAGATGGTGGCAGTGAAAGGGAGCGAGAGAGCCTCGGCTCCTTTCTGCTCACCAGGCAGGCATCTCTGCACTGACCTGAGTCACCTTTATTTATTGAAAAAATGTATGGGGTAAAAAACAGGAGTGGAAATTGCCTTAGACAATGATTTCTGATGACAAATTCTTTGGTATGTAAAAATTTCTCAGAACATAGATATACTCATGCATAATCTTTATCAATAGTGATTGAAGTAGATGACTAGATGTTTCTCACAGGGGGAAGGAAGTTATCTTTAGCATTCAAATACAAGCAATGTTTTTATCATAGCAAAGGCAAGAGTTAGTTCTTTTGTGAGCAGGGGTCAATAGCCTGTTTTCTGGAGAGGAAGAAAAACAGGTTTCTTGAGAAATGTAACATTTGCTCCTATAATCACAAAAGAAGAAACTCCTATAATAAGTTTTTTCATAAGGTACATTTCACATATTTTTAGCATAAGAAGGCAAGTCACTCCTGATATTAGTCAGTCAGGTGCCTTGGGGGGTTGGTGCTCAAGCAGAAATTGAGTGGGGGTTGAGTGGGTGTAGATGCTGTTCACCATCTGACGGTGTGAGGCCTTGCAAACCTGACTTATTTCAGAAATGGCTCCCAGCAACTGAAGATCACTCTGCAATGTATACAAATATCATATCATTATGTATCTGATACACCTGTAATTCTATATGATATGCATGTAACTCTATATGTCGATTACATATCAAAACAAAAATAAAATGCTCAATAAATGGCCCAAGGATTTGTGGTTCACCGTAACAAGAAAGGATAGTGGAATATATAATTTGAGGTTATGAAATTCAAAGTTTGGGATTCTTAAAGAAAGAAGGAGAATAAAATAGAAGTTACTACATCATTCAAGGAGGACAATGATTGCATACTAGGACCAGTCGTATTATGATTGAGCAGGAAATAAACAGCTACCACTTGAGAAACCTTAGAAGGATTACACCAGAAACGTTAAATTTCTCAAGCTCCCAAATTCATTCTTATGTCTGCTTCAGTAAAACCCTAGGGAGAAGAAGTTTTTGGATTACACTAAGCTTGAATACACACACACACATATGTATGGACATATATGTATATATTCAATATTCATGTATATATATTCCATATTATGTATATAAATAATGGCGTGTATATATATGTATGTATATATACATACATATATATATGTGTATGTATATACATATATCTCAGAAAGTATGAGAACCTGAAAGCTATAATCATCTAATCCAGGGTTATCTCACTTTCTATCTGCACCTGCACCTGTGTAGCAGAATACGACTGAAGAAAAAGAATAGTAGTGCAAATTGTTTTCACTTTAATTGTAAAATCACAAATCTCATGTACTTGTCTAATACTTCTGGATAATCACTACCCTAGCCCACTCTTCTCATCTTCTAGGTTACTATTTAGTACCTTTCAACCTCCAAAATCTTCCCACAACCTTAATTCTCAACTGATAAGTTTTGAGTTTCATAACTCGGATTGGCATTTGGATTGAATTCTATAATTCGAATTACAGAAGCAATTAGAAGGGTATTTATACGAGCTCCCATCAATTCATCCACATGTCAAAAGGCATCTATGTCCACAAACTCTGTTCTTTTACACTGACATTGAATAACTCTGTTTTCAGCCAAATCTAAAATCTCCAGTGTCTAATAGAGTCCAATGAGGTATATACACTATTAAACCAGATATATAATGAGAACGACTGAAGTTTAGTCATCTGGGAAGTTTCTAGGAAATAGAACAAATATGCATACTTTAGAACTATCATATGTTATATGATAAAGTAATTAAATATTTTATATATAAATGTTTAAGGTCTTTGGTTGAAAGCTGTTCCTGGGAATTGTTAATTCCCTGGAATTTCTAGCCCATCTTGTGGATAGCCGTCAACAGTTCTAGTAAAGAAGTTTACAGCTGTAAAAATGGATATTGGGAGACATGGAAGTTGTGAGGCTCTGACAAAATCTGAACCAAGCCCAACCCTTTCTTCTACCTCTGATTCAGAGAATCACTCCCACATTCCTACCTTCATTTTCATAAACAGTTTTCCCTTCCACCAAATCTTCTTATTGACATATTAATAAGGCTTTCGTTCCTCATTCTTACAGAAAGAGCCTGTCTTGACTTCCTTTGCCACCCAGTGACATCAATGTCTTCACTTCTCTTCGTAGAATTAAAGCTTTAACAACTTATCTGTCCTTATGGCTTCATGTACTCTTCATCCGACTTCTCTTCTAATACATGTTAGTCAGCACTGATCTCCACAGATCTAAAGCCACTATGCACTTCTCAGTTCTCATCTTACCTCACCCATGGGTATTTATTATGGCTGCTCACTTTCTCCTGCTGAAAAACTGTCTATATTGAAATTTAGTATGCCACACTCTCCTGGTTTAACTCAGCCTGTACTCCTTTATTAAGTCTTTTAAAGGATTCCGATCCACTGCCTCTCTCCCATTTATACTATTTAAAGATTGGGATCCTTCAATTCTCAGACTCTCAACCTTTTCTATCTTCTATCCACAATCACTTGCTGGGATATCTTAAGAATTAAGGACTGTCTATACAGATGATCACAAAATTAGGTTTCTCTGGTTTGAATAACTTGATTTTGATATTTCATATGTATTTCCAACAATGTGTTAAAAAACATTACCTCATAATATCAACTCTATCTCCCCCCCCCCATACACATAAACCTACTCCTATTTTGTGCTGAATAAATGGCCATTCCATCTTTCTAGTAATTCAGGCCAGAAACGGAGACTAATTCTTAGCTCATCTTTTTCCTCATATTCCATACTTTACCAGTCAGCAAATCCTGTCATTCCTACTAACAAAATATATTGGGCAAACTCCACTTCTCTTTATCAACACAGCTTTCACCTATTTCCAATTCACCATCTTTTCTGTTATGGTTTGTGAGTAGTCTCCTGACCTGTTTTCCTTCTATTTTTGTGCACGTAATGGTTATACTACATAAGAATGACATTTTTTTTTTATAGCATAGGTATCATCTCTACTCAAATCTTCCAATGGCTTTCCATCCCATTAAAGAATGTAAGAAGCCTTGAGAGATTCTCTCTGAGGATGTATTGTCTGTCTGTCTGTCTGTATTGTCTCTGATACACTACCACACTTCCCTTTTCCCACAGGGAGTCAGCTATCCTGTTCTTTATCTTCCTAGAGCTCTGCAGGCATACTTCTGTCTCAAAGTCTTTTATGTGTTGTTTCCTCTGCCTGGAATGTTCTGTCAGATATTTTCATGGCTTTCTTTTTCACTTCTTTGAGATCTTTGTTCAGTTTTATAATTTCAGTGAAGCCTTCCCTGACTATTAAAATGCCCACTTCCTACTTCCTACTACTCTCTAATCAAGACTTTCTATTTCTCTTATTCTGCTTTAATTCTTTTCATAGCACTTATTCACCATCTGAATACTGTTTCACTTTTTATTTATTAGTGCTTTTCTCTCCATTGCAGAAGGTGAGATTTATAAGAGCGGAATATTTGCTTGTTTTGTTTATCTAGTAATGTGTGACACATAGTAGGTATCCCCTAAATGTTGGCTGAATGAAAAATAAATGAGTAAAAACTATTAGACACTATAATTGATGGCTAAGTCGCTACAGTAAATGTCTCTTAATATCATAGTACTGTTTTAAACAATCTAGGTGCAATGTTGCAAATCTGGGGGCACAATTAGTAAAGGCTAGATGGAAAACATGTTATTTAAATGCGCAATTTTACTGCAGATTTCATGTGCAACCCTCCTGCACCACTGCCCACACACATATGCACACTAAGAATCAGTTTGTTTTTGATACTTCCCAGCTTAGTTTTGACTCCTTTTATTGATAAAAATTGGAGAAAGCTTTACAAGATATTTTCCCATGCTATCAAAAACAAATTCTATTTTGGGTGTATTATTTTAGGACTTCCTAGAAATAAATAGTACATTGGGATTAAATATACAAAAAGTATGCTAATAAATATATGTTTGAGAGAGAATGGGAAGAGAGTCTGAGAGAGATGTGAGGCCACAACTGAAGTTGCTCACCAAGTAAAGGAGAGAATGAAGGAAGGGAGAGAGGGAAGGATGGAGACTCGGTGAAAGTATCTTAGACAACCATCATTTCTAAGTTAATTTTAGTAAGGCCATTAGGGAGTCTCTAAGACAAAGTCATTTGTCAGAGGAGTCCTGGTGTTTCCAGAAACAGTCGTGCCTCAGTGTCCCTGCTGGCTGAGGACTGGCAGGGGGTAGACGATCAGAAGCTTGGTCTCAGCCTGCAGTTCAAACACAGATTTCAAAGCACAGCAGATGGTACAGCCACTGTGGAAACAGTATGGAGGTGTCTCAGAAAGTTAAAAATAGAACCATCCTATGATTCAGGAATCACTTTGCTGGGTATTTACCAAAAAAAAAAAAAATACTGATTCAAAGGGATATAGGCACTCCTATGCTCATAACAGGATTATTTACAATACCCAGATTATGGAAACTACTCAAGTGCCCATCAACTGATGAATGGACAAAAGAAGTGCTACATATATATGATGGAGTATTACTCAGCTATAAAAAAGAATGAAAATCTCGCTATTTGTAACATCATGGATGAAGGTAGAGAGTATCATGCTAAGTGAAATAAGTCAGAGAAAGACATATGCCATGTGATTTCACTCATATGTCATATTTAAAAAACAAACAAAAGCTAGAAAAGGAATGAGAGAGGGAGAGAGAGAGAGAGAGAGAGAGAGGGAGAGAGAGAGAGACCAAGAAACACACTCTTAACTATAGAGAAAAAACTGATGGTTACCAGAGGGAAAGGGGGTGGTGAGGAAGCAGGTGATGGGATTAAGGAGTGCTGTTGTGATGAGCACTGCATGACGTATGGAAGTGTTGAATCACTGTATTGCATACATGAAGCTATACAGTATGTTAACTTTACTGGAATTTAAAATTAAATAAATACAAATCACCAAACAAACAAAAACAAAGAGCAGCAGATAGGGCCCTTAATCAATTAAATGCTTTCAGAGATAAAAAGAAACACATTAACATGGCCACCACATTTGGTAAAATTTCTTAGATTAGTTTACATTATACAAGTTTATAGAAATCCTCATCTACATCTCCAACCTATGAACAAGAAAATTTATATATGCAATAACTAACATTAAAATAGTCAAATAGATAGATCTGTACTTTGTGAATGCTTAAGTGCCCTTCTGCTTGCTTTGTATTTTGGGGTTTCTTAGACTCTAACTATCTGCAGGTCTAGTAGTAGAAAAACTAGAAACTATTTTGAGTGACTCTTTGAGATTCCTTGAGTATTTCTGTCAGTAAGAAAACAATGTAAACTGTCCCAAGGTATGTCAGCATGATGGAAAATTGTGGAGGCAGACATAACTTTACATTCGGGAACCTCCTTCATTAAAAAAAAATAAAAACAATAATAAATAAATAAATAAATAAATAAATAAATGAATAAATAAACACACACATGTGTGGGTGTGTGTCTGTATTCAAATGAAACTATATAACACACAGAAATGCTTAAATGATTTTAATTTCAGAACTTTGCCTGTCCTGCTTTAAGAGATTGTATTGTAAATAATGCATAATGCTCTTCTATAATTTAATGCGGCTCAGTTTTCAGAAATAAAAAGGGTATAATCCTAATTCTGTGATTCATGAACATGCTTTCCATTTGCTTGTATTGTGTTGATTTGGAAATTTTACAGAGCTTGATGTGTAGTTGCATTAAATTAACATTTATAAATTCTGTCCTTTAAAAAGATAAATTTACCAAGAAAGAGAAACGACTACCTCAAGTGGGGAAGGGAAAGCTTGGTGGCCTGCTAATAACATTTTTTTTTGTACTGAAGCACTGACCTGAATTTACATCTTTTATCTAGTAGCTAAAATCTGCTCTGCTGGTAGGAACAGCCATTATGTACCGTAGCAATGCTATTCAGCCATGCAGAATCTCAGAGACCTTGAATCAGACTGCTCCACAGTGGCTATATTTAATGAGTTTCTCAAGAACAAGCTATACTATTTCTTATAAGAATACCTGATTTCTGCCTATAAGATAAACTAAAATAATAAGAGGCAGCTTTTTGTTTATAATAAAGTAATACCTCACTTATAATAGAAAAAGAGAATGAGAGAAAAAAATCTATTTTAATGTCATTCATCCAAAATTCCATTTAAATATTTATAACAGTCTTTCATTTACTTTTGTATTATGAAGACTTATTAGAGCCTCTATAAATTAGTAATTTAAGTTACAAAATGATTAAATATCTCACATGCAATATACTAGCTTGCAAATATATTTTGAAATAAATTTATAAGCTTCTCTAATCATGCAGAATATAAATAAATTGATCATCTTTTCAGTCTGTTATAGGTGCTAATTTTCATCTATTAAAACAAAATCCTAAGCCTTGATACTGATTTACATTAAGATTTCACATGATATTTTCATCTTCTTTCTCTCTGTGTTGACAGATAAAATGGTGTTGTACAGATACAGACACAAAGTCTCTGTGGAAATTTTCCTAAACGAGGTTTGGTCACTTATCCATGACAGCAGTCTTTATCCTGCTACATGACTAGTTTCAATGGGAAATGTCAGTGCTATGCACAGTGTGAGCTATGGGCACATACCTTCCTGCACCATAATCTCTAGGGGATTGTTGTTAAGATCTTGAAGTCACCTCACATATCCTAAGAAAGGAATCGTGAAGAATCTTCATTTTAAACAAGCAACTAAGGTGAATCTTTTGCCAAAACAGGTTGATATCTATCAGTATACTATACCCTGAGAGTGGTTGATTAAATGTGATTTTCAAAACATTGATGTAATTTGGTGAGTCATTGTTATGGTACCAATAGTATTAAAATGTTAGAATAATTTGTGCTTTTATCATTATTCATTGAGGCCACTCCATTATAATTGGGATAGCCTTAGTTTAAATGGCCTCTTTCTTGCACATATTATGTCCAAACAACCTTCAGAAATTCCATTTTAAAAAGAAAATGTTTTTATTAAGGAAATTCTTTGTAAAGTAACTGAAATTTATGGGGGAAAGTGGTTTAATTGGTAGATTAATTAATATTTTTGCAGTTTAGAGACAGAGAAGAAACCTCCTACTGAATAATATGTAATGTAGTAGACCCTACATTCAGTTGTCACCAAGAAATGTTTTCTCCATGTCATCTATAAAAGAGTAACACCATATAATATTTTAATCATTCTTTGCTTCATCTAAACTTTCATTAAAAGTACATTTTAATAATTGCCAAATTTGAATGACCATAGAAAAATATTTTAACATGCTATTGTTAAATGATATACTGATAAAAATAGTCTCCTTCATTCTATTTTAAGTTAGGTTTATTTTTTCTATAAGGTGAAATGACCTCTGTAACTGTTGTTTGTATTAACATGTATTTAGGGATTTCAGCAAGTCAGAGTGAAACCTATAAGGAAACATCAAATGAGTATCTGGGTCAGGTGACTGCCTTTCTGGGTGGTTCTCTGCATAAGAGACAGCATTCCCCATGTGTCTGTTTTCAAGATTTCCACTTTTTCTATAGGACCCACTCTCACCTTCACTTGCATTTAATACACACATAAACATAACCTACCAGTTGTGCAGACATGTAAATAACTCAACTGCATTTCCAAACACACTTAATCTATTTTCCTTTATATCCTTAGAGTAACACCTAGTAAATCCTGAGCAGGAAACTATGTGTAAATACAAATTTAAATTCATCTTCTTAAATTGTTTCATTGGTCACAATGGAAAGAGAATAAGATTTTAAAGTCTTTCATTATTTGGGGTTCCAGAGGTACTTTGCAAATAGAAAAGTTAAATGAAATACTATATATCCCACAAATGAATAGCAAAATCCATGGCTGATATACTTTATAAAAATATATTATGCAGAGGAGCTAACATTCATTGAAAATTTATAATGTGCCAGGCATTAAGCTACTCATGTACATATATAATCCATTTGACTTCATTAAACAAAAAACCCACAAATATATATGTATATATATATTAAACTATATCATTTCTCCAAAAAAATAACTTCCCCAAGATCATTGGCTCATTAATGAACTAGTCCATGCATTATTTTGTCTCTGTTAAACACACCTAAAAATACTTTTATAACAAAATACAGCAAGTATAGAAATAAAATAATTTATATGCAGATCATCATATAGAAATTGTCAGAATAGATGCAAATAGATATAAAGTTCCCCTAGTGACTTTATTAAAGTTCCACCGGGTAATAAGAAAGAATAATTCTTGGAGGTTAGACATTCTGTGGAATCAAAATATGAATAATTCAAATGGGACTACCAAATAAACAAATTTGGACTTTTAAACTATAAATAAATGTGTCCAGTAATAAATCTTGTCTTCTATTAAATCAAATCATGGGAGTTGAAAACAGAACAAAACATGACCAAGCTCTTGAATAGTTTAATTCATTTTTCTGCTTTGAACAGTCTTTTTCTAGCATGTAAACATAACTACAGTTACAGTAGAGAAAAACAGGGAAAATATCAAATCTTTTGACATTGATTGCCTATGTTTAGTGTCTAGGATGCTTGAATTAGTATTTTTGTATTGTTTGTATAAATACCAAGTATTTCAATTGCTGGATTTTAGGGTAGTTCTATTTTTAAATTTTTGAGATACCTCCATGCTGTTTTCCACAGTGGCCGCACAACTTTGTGATCCCATCAATAGTGCAAGAGAGTTTGCCTTTCTCCACATTCTCACCAACACTCATGTTTCTTATGTTGTTAATTTTAACAGTGCTAACAGGTGTGAGGTGATATCTCATTATAGTTTTGATTTGCATTTTCCTGATGATCAGTGATGTTGAGCATCTTTTCATGTGTTTGTTGGCCATCTGATTGTCTTCTTTGGAGAAATATCTACTCATGTCTTCTGTTCATTTTTAATTGGATTATTTGTTTTTTGGGTGTTGAGTTTGGTAAGTTCTTTTTAGATTTTGGATACTGTTTATCAGAGATGTCGTTTGGAAATATCTTCTCTCTAGTGGCTCAGTTGGTTAAGTGTCCAACTTTGGCTCAGGTCATGATCTCACATTTCATGGGTTCAAGCCCCGTGTCGGGCTCTGTGCTGACAGCTCAGAGCCTGGAGCCTGCTTCCAATTCTGTCTCCCTCTCTCTTTCTGCCCCTCTCCTGATCATACTGTCTCTCTCTGTCTCTCAAAAATAAATAAATGTTAAAAAAAAAGGAAATATCTTCTCTCATTATATAGGTTGTCCTTTAGTTTTGTTGATTGTTGTCTTTGCTGTGCAGAAGCCTTTTATTTTGATGTAATCCCAATAGTTTATTTTTACTTTTGTTTCCATTTGGGAATATTAATATAACCTTCTGCGAAAACTGGTTGTAAATATTTAGCAAGACAATGTAGGTAACATAACTTTTCCACACTAATTGTTTAATTAACATTAATTTCATTGTTAGTAATGCTATCACTGGTTCTAATTACTACTCTTATTAGTAGCAAGAAACATTTGTACACTTGATTGTTCTTAAGAGAATTGATCTGAAAGGTTCTTATCACATGAAAAAATTGGAACTATGTGAGGTAATGAATATTAACTAAACATACAGTGATAATCATTTCTCTGTAAACATATACAAAATCATTATTTTATCATTATGATTATGATTATTTTAACCATTATCTATTAAACTAATAGAATGTTATGTGTCAATTACATCTCAATAAAACTGGAAAAATAAAAATAACAAGAAAACAAATGTTCAAGAATCTGGATTTTCTTTTCCATTGTTGCCAATCTTTACAAAATTTATTTGGCCATTTAATCTTGAATAAGTATAATAATAATTAATATTTCATTTTAATAATTAATTGTTATTTGGTAACACCATATAAAACAATTTACTTCCATTATCTCAAGTATAACTACAGTAAAAAATAAGTAATATTATTATTATCTTCATTTTATAGATAAAGAAACTAGGTTTAAAAATGTTAAGTCAGTGTCCAGAGTGATTACAAATCCTGTGCTCATAGTCTGCATGAGATGCTGACTCAAAAATCAGTCGCAATGGTATTCATATTTCCTAAAAGTTAGAAATACTAATTGTTTGATTTAGAGACCCAAGAATAAACTGAAATTGGGAACATGTGCTTTAATATTTTTCAACTTCTACTAAAATGTTCATAAATTGTGGGTGTAAAATATTTAGTGTTTAATGAGAATATTAGTATATTAATGTTTGTCAAAGGATAAGAAACATTTATACATTGTATAAATATTTTAAATGTATTCCACATCTGACCTAAATTCAAAAATGTTTTCTTTCAAGTCAGAAGAGCTTTTAAGGACAAAATTAGATTGATGGGGCTGGTTTCAAAGCATTGTTTTCCTTAATATTCTTTTCATTTCAGAAGTGGCAGTATTGTGAACTAATACCTCAAATAATGCAGTCTAACATTATACTGAACATATTATATTAAAAATGTTTATGCTTATTTTTTCTAGATTATAAAATACATGCAAACAGATACATACTGCATTAATTATTAAGATATTTAAGTATCTTAAATTAAAATATTTAGATCACAAAGCACCCTATTCAATAGGTGGTCTTTTAAGACTACAAGGTGTATTTTGACACAAAACATTTTAAGAAAATAGTTAAAATTTCAGGAGACATTAAATATGGTTTATCATTTGTATTCATATTATGCCTGTGCCTATACACATAGACACACATAGACAAAGCCACACAATTTTACCATTTACCATAATTTTGAAAGATGCTATTTTTTATTTTAAATTATTAATAAAATCCTTAGGCTAATTTATACATAAAAAAAGAAAAATGTAACTCTTGCTCATAAATCTTTATGAACAAATATTTAGAATATTTATAATCACCATGTTATGACAAGTTTCTATCATATGATATATTAACACACAATCTTGTAGAGAAGTTTTATGATAGTATATAAATTACAGAATATTTAGTTTTGAAAAACCCTTTTAGGAATGATCAATTTGCAACAATAGGGTGGAGGTGAGGGATTCTCAGTACCTGCTAGGATTTCCAAATAAGCTGAATGTGCAACAACTATGTTATTGTGAGGTAATCCCTCCCTCACTCACTGTCCTTTTATAGATAAATCATTTTACACCATTTGTATATAGATACATATTTAACACTTAACCCCCCAAATTCAGTACTGATTAATATCATTCATGTATATGAATTCCTCCATAATACCAAGATCATGAAAAATTGCAATTCTTTATCTTTTCACTTTAAATGAAATTCCTTAGCCTATACTACCTGAATTGTTGAAAATGTTAATCATACACATGTGTGGGGAGGTGTTGCTTCTCTTTTCCATTGGAATTAAATAGGAATACTGTCTTTTATGCAGCCAAGGTAATCTTGAGAAGAACATTTTTAATTCAGTGTGATTCTTTTCACAGATTTAATGTCTCAGCAATTGCATGATTTACTTGCTATGTGATCTTCAGCAAGGTGTTTTAAACTCTCTGTGTTTCAACTCCATAATTTTCATGGTGAAACAATTACTTTAAGTAATATTGTGAAAATTAAAGATTAAATATATGTGAAACATTTAGAAAAACCTTTTTGTATGGAGTGTGCACTGAAAAAAAAATTTTGCTACTACTCATCGAAGGTAAGCCACCCTCCTGGAGATACCCACTCTCTTCCTGTTAGTTTTGCTCACTAGCCCACTAGTTTGTAATGTTAGAGATTATTTGTCAAGTTTCCACACAGTTTCCCATCGACATTTCTTCTACAGCTTGAATGGAAAATATTAGTGGGATTTCTTGAGTTTCTTTTCTGTTCATGAACCACACAAGGGTTATGACTCTGACCTTGCTTCTTAGCTGCCTTTTACCTTTAATCTCCATCTTCTGGAGATCTGTTGGTCATTCTGTCTTGCCATGTTCTTCCACAGCAATTTATATAATTGCTGCAGTGGGAATTATTTGGAGCTCTTCTGTAGTGCAAGGTGGATTTCAGCATAGCTGCACAGTATGATCACTGATATAGAAATGGGTGTCACACAGGATGAGTACAGATACCACTGTGTCTTTATTACCTCTCTTCTTTTCACACCACATTCCCTCCTCCTCATGAATCCCATTAGTCACCCTTTGTCTCTTAAAACTAGGATTCTCAGGTATTGGTCAGAAGCTCAGGAAGCCCTTTTCTGATCATCTGCTCAGTCACTAAGGCTTGATGGAGAGAGATGGTGATTATAGTTCCCCAGTTAGGGCAACATGGATGCTCAAAGATCACTTTGGTCTCTTTAACTGTTAATGGATTTTTTATTAGTTCCCTTAAGAGGCAAGTACACTTCCCTAATGTATACAATTATCTTTCCTGGAGAAAAACAAACAACCACACCACCTCAAAATAACCATAGGTTAATTATACACAGGGAATAAATGTTCATTCCCCCCAGTCACCTTGGCTTTGACATTGGTATTTGCAAAACAAAAAAACTTTATATAATCATGTGGAGAAACAGTTATGGGACTATATTCCTAAACTGAGTTCCATTTCAAGAGCCTCCATTAGCTATAATGGTCTCTCCTTTTATCCTGGGAGTATGGTTCAAACCGAATTCAGCTTTTTTAATTCCATCTTTTGCCTTGCTGATAGGGGAGCAGGTAAATCAGGGATTCTACTCACAGTAGAAAATGACTCTGAATTTATCATTGTCTGTGGACCATTAGAAAATTAACATCTAATTTAGAAAACTATTTTGATAATAAAAATAAGATATTGACTTATAAAATAACTGCAAATAAGTTAGACTTCAGAAAGTATAGTATATCAAAGAATGTATTTCATTGCAGTTTTATTCCCTATAGCCAAGATTTGGAAAGAAACAACATAAGTGTCTGTCGACAGGTGAACGAATAAAAAAATGTGGCATAAATATATACAATAGAATAATATTAAGTCTTAGAAAAACAAGAAAATCCTGACATTTTCAACAATATAGGTGCACCTGGAGCGCATTAGGTTAAATGAAATAAGCCAGTTGGAAAAAGACAAATATGCATAATATCACTTACATGTAGAATCTACAAAAGACAAACTCATAGAAAAGTGGGTGCTAAGGGTTGCAGGTTAGGTTAAACAAAGGTTGGTAAAAGAATACAAATTTTCAGTTATAAGACAAGTAAAGTCTAAAGATCAATGTATAACATGGTGACTATAGTTGATAACATTGTATTATATAATTAAATTTTGCTCAGTGTAGAACTTAATAGTTCTCAGCAAACCAAACAATTAAATGAACAAAAAAATGTAAATATGTGAGGTGATGGAAATATTATTCAGTGGCAAAAATCTTTTCACAATATATATGTATTTCAAGTTATCACACTGTCCAATTTAAAAATCTTACTACCTTATACAAAACTGTGCAGTGCAAGTTCAAAAATAGACATACAGATCAATAGTGCAGAATAGGGAGCCCAGAAATAAACCCATGATTATATGGTCAATTAATCTTCGACAAAGGAGGCAAGAACATGCAATGGAAAAAGATAGTCTTCTCAACAAATGGTGCTGGGAAAACTGGACAGCAAGTTCCAAAAGAATAAAGCTGAACTACTTCCTTATACCATATATAAAAATAAATTGAAAATGGATTAAAGACCTAAAAGTGAGACCTGAAACCATAAAAATTGTAGAAGAAAGCACAGGCAGTAATTTCTCTCACATCGGCGTTGGCAACATTTTTTCTAGATATGTTTCCTAGGGCGAGGGAAACAAAAGCAAAAATAAACACTGGAACTACATCAAAATAAAAAGCTCCTGCACAGAGAAGGAAACAATCAACAAAACAAAAAGTCAACCTACTAATAGGAGAAGACATTTGCAAATGATGTATCTGTTAAGGGATTAGTATCTAAAATCTATAAAGAACTTATCAAACTCAACCCCCAAAATACAATTCAATTAAAAAATGGGCAGAAGACATGAACAGACATTTCTCCATTAGAACGTATACAGATGGGCAGCAGACACGTGAAAAAGTGCTCAGTGTCACTCATCATCAGCTAATGCAAACCAAAGCTACAGTGAGATATCACCTTACACTAGTCAGAATGGTTAAAATCAACAGTGCAAGAAGCAGCAGGTATTGGTGAGGACGTGAAGAAAGGGGAAGCCTTTTGCACCACTGGTGCGAATGCAAACTGGTACACCCACTGTGGTAAATAAACCAGTGGCTGGTAAACAGTATGGAGCTTTCTTAAAAACTTAAAAACAGTTGGGGTGCCTGGCTGGCTCAGTTGGTTGAGCATCTGACTTCAGCTCAGGTCATGATCTCACAGTTCGTGGGTTCAAGCCCCATGTCGGGCTCTGTGCTGACAGCTCAGAGCCTGGAGTCTGCTTCTGATTCTGTGTGTCCCTCTCTCTCTGCTCCTCCCCTACTTATGATCTGTCTCTCTCTTTCTTTCAAAAATAAGTAAATGTTAAAAAATGTAAAAAAATAGAATTACCATATGATGGAGGAATTCCACTACTGGGTAGAATACAAAGATATCAGAAACACTAATTTAAAAAGATATGTACACCCCTATGCTTACTACAGCAAGGTATGGAATCAACACAAATATCCATCTATAGATGAATGGATAAAGAATATATGGTATATATGCACACTGGAATATTATTCAGCCAAAAAAGTAGGAAATCTTGCCATTTGCAACATGGATGGATCTAGAGGGTATAATGCTATGTAAAGTAAATAAGTCAGAGAAAGACAAATATCATATGATTTCACTTACATGTGGAATTTAAGAAGCAAAACAAATGAACAACAACAACAAAAAAGATAAAAAATAGACTCTTAAATATAGAGAAGAAACTTGTGGTTACCAGAGGGGAGCTGGGTAGGGAGATGGGTGAAATAGGTGATGAGGATTAAGAGTGCATCTATTGTGATGAGCACTGAGTCATGTATAGAACTGTTGAATCACTGTATTTTCCACCTGAAACTACTATAACACTGGATGTTAATTATACAGGAATTTAAAAAAATAAAAATATTACTATTATTTTTGTCATTTATACCTAAATAAAGCACAAAAAATACCAAGCCTGCACATACACACATGCACACAGCAGGTATTTAAATGAAGAAAACCACAAATTTCCTAGGTTACTGCTATTGTAATTATTCCACTTATGATGAAAAATGAGAATTTAGTATTATAAAAGTCAGAACTTAAGTTATTATGTCTAGAGGTCAATAGATCATGGGAAATGCTTAAAATTTTACATTTTGTGGAGACTAGACCTAGATAGAGTGATTTAGTTATTTTCAGTTTATCTCAAGGTATAGCTGCTTTGTTTGTGTTGTTTTCTGACTAGGGAGTGAGTGTCATGCTTATTTAGGGTAGAGTGTCAGTTTTGTTTTGACATCGTCCTGAGTTACCCTGTTTAGAGAAGAGAACTGTGTGTCCTTTTTTGTGGACAATGTGTCCAAGCCCTTCACCATTATTAGGAGGCTGTGGAAATGGTTACTGAAGAGGGTGGCTAAGCAGAAGCTTGAGGTGGACTTTCAAAGACTGAGCAGCTGCCTGCCAGTGGCAGTCTGTGTTAGTTGAATTCCCAAGGTTCCTCTGCAGCACTCTGGCTCAATACCAAAACCTGTCTTTACTCTACATGGAAGGCAACTCCACCTCCAATCTTCCTTCCTGGTTAGTCCTCCCAACCCCCACCCCTCACTACAACCCTAAAACTATCCCCAGTTGTATTCTGCTTTGAGAAGTTGAAAATTCGTCTCTGAAAGTTGCCATCACAATCTTGACGACACATACTTCAGGCAGAGGCACTTTGGGCATATTTGTCTCTTAGATGAAGTTAGTGTTAAAAAAAATAACTGGATCTCAGTGTATGAGTGAAAGTACAAAGAGGGAGAGAAGAACATCAAAAATATAAAATATTTTGACACATAACCTTGCCACATACATTTTATTTTCTTCATAGTACTTCACAAATTAAATTGCCTTATTGAATTATTTGCCTATTGTTTTCAAATATGCATACATATCGTAGTCTATTGTAATAAGGATACAACACAAAATACATTTAAAATTTTGTTTTACTGTTTATTTTTGAGAGAGAGAGAGCAAGCGCGAGCAGGGGAGAGACAGGGAGAGAGGGCCACACAGAATCCAAAGCAGTCTCCTCTGAGCTGTCAGCACAGAGCCTGACAATGGGATTGAACTCATGAACCATGAGGTCATGACCTGAGGTGAAATCAGATGTTTAACCAGCTGAGCCACCCAACTCTTCCTTGTTTTCCTGTTGAGATGCATAGTAATAGTTACAAAGTAAATAATTGAACAAATAGACAACAAGTATTGAAGTAAAAATAATCAACTTCAGGTTTTGGTTTCTCTGGAGAGTATGGAAGGAAAGGAGAAGGGAGGGATGGAAATGGTGCTTTTATTAACTGATGTTTTCTTTGTATTCACAAAAGACAAATAAAAATCACAAAAATATCAACATAATTAAATATGTATGTTGATAGCATAATTTATGTCATTTTATTTTTTAGAGCTATGTGATATATTTAAAACTTTAAAAACTTAAACATTTTTTACAAGCATGAATACATGGTTAACTCCAATCAGTAGAGAAAGTCTAGCTATAAATCTAGACACCATTGGGAAATGAGTTCACTGAAGAACAAGAAGATGCATTTTTAAAATTGAGATACAAACTCAAGTAATTTAACTTTGAAATATAGATTTTCTGATAATGAAACCACTTAGAAGCATAAAGGTGAACAAAAATCGAGATGACTGCCCTAAAGCTTCAGGGAAGCTCAATGTTATTTATTTTTTAATTTTTATTAATTTGAGAGAGAAAAAGAGAAAGAAAAAGAAAAAGCATGCTATTTGGGGGAAGGGTGGGGCCGAGGAGACAGAATCTGAAACAGGCTCCACCCATGGGGCCTGACTCTGGGCTTGAATCCACCAATCTGGGACCATGACCCTGGGGTCATGACCTGAGCAGAAATCAAGAGTCAGTTGCTCCAAGGACTGAGCTGCCCAGGCTCCCTGAAGCTAGATCTTAAAGGAACCTTTCTCCTCTCTTCCATAAACTTCCCCTCTTCCCCTTTTAGCCTTTTGTTTCAGCAACCCAGAACCTATCTAAAAGAAATGACAAAGGAGGCTGGCAGCAGATACACAATTCTCTAGTTCCCTATAACACTTCCTGCCCCTTCCTCCAGCCGGCTTGTAGTTTCCTGAAGGCCATAGCCTACTGGCAAAGCAGTACAGCTAGTGTTCCTCTTTATGCCAAACTGTCTTTGTGTCATATTTTGGCTCTGAAGGACGGATATCAGTTTTTGACATCAATAACAACCATCTTATCTTCAAAGTTCACAGATATACAATGCTTCAATGTTTAAAGTTAAACACAGAAGGGGCCAAACCCCTGGAGGAAGTTGTTAATTCTGAATTTCAATTAATAAAAATGATCAAGAACCACGGATGCCACATCATGAAAAAAGAGTAGACTTCATAATAATCTATGAAGCCTTGGAAGGTGATGGTCACATTTTATTTAACTTCAACAGAGCCCTGCTAATACATAGTATATACTCAATTTTATTTTGTTGGTGTTGGAAGAAAGATATGTAAATATTGCCATCTGTTTGACTTAAGCAAGATTATTAAAACCAGTTATAAATGAGAGGGGAGTTACGATATTGATAAATATTTCTCACAAGTAACTGGTGAAAATTATTAGGCATATATGGCTGAGGGTATCTTTTTCTTCTAGTCAGACCAAAATTCTTCACTTTCTTCTGTTACTCAAGTTTTGTTGATCCTCTTCTGTTTTCCACATTTGTTTCTCACTTCAAATGACTTTAAAAAATGTTAATATCTTGAAAAAGGGCATTTACAGCTATTGGTGAAAAACTCTCTCTGCATTTGTAATTCCTCAAGAAAACTTTCAAAATTGTTTTATTGTTATTTTTGAGAAAGAGTCAGAGTACGAGTGGAGGAGGAGCAGAGAGGGAGACACAATCAGAAGCAGGCTCCAGGCTCTGTGCCATCAGCGCAGAGCCCAACATGACCTCAAACCCATGAACCAGGAGATTGTGACCAGAGCCAACTTCGGACAGTTAAACAACTAAGCCACCCAGGAGCCCTGCTCAAAAGAATTTTAAATAAAACATCTTCATCAATATATTTTTAAGCATATTTTATTTTTCTCTAACATGCTCTTAACAATACATTGTTCCATCCTCAGTTATATTGTTGTATAAATTTGTGTTTTGTTTCTTTTGTTATCTAGCTATATTTATAATCTACATGTTCATGGCTCTGATCTCTACTAAAGTGGTTTATTCTCTTGAATGTTGACCTTGTTTTGTTAGCAAAACATCGACCTTGTGGATGCTTTTGTTGTGTCATTGGAGGTCTGGATTCTTGGATTCCCCATGAAAGACTTATGGGAGGATCCATGCTTGAATAAAGACAACCAGAAGGAAAGTAGCAAGCACAAAGCGGTTGATTTAGGACAGTACATTCTCAAGGCGATAGAGCAGGAAAGTCCAGAGGTGGCAAATGCACCAGACTCGGGGTGTCTTTTCTTTTTAAGTTTGCATAGGTAATGGGTCATACCTGGGGTGGTCTCCAACTGAGGTTATTTCCAATCATCTAAGAGACTTCTACCAGTTGGCAGGGGAAGTTTTAAACCTTACGAAGTTCTTGCTAGACCTGTCATGAGAGTCTTTCCCCATAGGGGTTGAGGGTTAGGGGTTGGGGGCAAAACTGCAACGCAAATGGACTCATATGCATTCTAAGGAGGCCGGGGGTTACTCTGGGGCTGAGGTAGAAGAGGAGAGCACCTTCTCTACATCTGTAGCTCTTGGTCTATAAGCCCAAGAAGCTTGGAAACCACAAAAGCAGTAAGTTTGCCCTCAAATTTCTTCCTCTCCTCATATTTAACAATGCATAGAAATATGGCTCTCATTATATTTTCTGAGTTCCCTCTTCTCTATACTCCCTCTCCACCTCTTCTTAGTTCAGGGCTATATTGTATGCCATATTATGTATGTTATACTTTAAAAATCCAGTTTGCTTTATTTTATTCATTTACATGATGCTTCTCAGATACAGTTGTTCTGCAAATAGTATATCTTAACCTCAGTATCTATCCACATTAAATACTATAAAAGAATGTCTTAAAAAGTCTATGTATCTGTGTAAATCAATATGGTTTACCACAGGAATATCTAAAAACTGTAAATAAAATACAAATGAATATTTATGGACATCAGGTACTTGCTAAAACTTATTAAAAGCCACAATAAAAATAGCTCATAAAGAAGGTGCTCTAATACTCAACAGATTTTTATTTACAGATTTATAGAGTAGTAAAATGAGATGGGCAGGTAGTCAATTTAAATACATTTTATTACATTGTCTGTTCTTAGCAGATTTGTTGCTAGACAATGCATTCGTATTTATTGGTAGTACTAAAAATGAAATGCATAAATAGAATGTGAAGATATTTTTAACAACTTTTGATGGTTTAGAGAACATTTGGAATTTTTAAATTGCATTATATTATGATTACTGAGATCAAACTTTGCCAACAGAATTATAAATACACAGCAAAGGCTTTAAGATCTTGTCAGAGAAATTGATAAATGCTTATTGCTTATTGAAACATATTTGAATACAGTAATTAAATATCATAGAGTTTCTTAATCATTGATAGATCTTATTTTGGCATGTGAAATTTCACCTTGACTTTTGAATTATATTAGATTCTTATGCAATTATTTTATAACTTTATTTAAAAATCTTTCAGCTTTATTACTTAATTTACAACAATAATTTTAAAGTCTTACTCAATGCCATTAAGGTTCTTTAATTGCTCTGTCTTTTGGCATGTATGAAAAACCCACAGCTAATATCACCCTCAGTGAGGATAAACTTAGAACTTTTCCTTTACTGTCAGGAATAAGTGAGGGATGTCCACTCTCACCACTGTTATTTAACATAGTACTAGAAGTCCTAGCCATAGCAATCACACATCAAAGATAAATAAAAGCATCCAAATTGGTAAGGAAGAAGTGAAATTTTCACTATTTGCAGATGACATAATACTCCTTACAGGAAACCCAAAAGATGCCACCAAAAAATAGCTAGAAAATCAGTGAAGTCACAGCATACAAAATCAACATACAGAAATCTGTTGTGTTTAAATATATCCAGGATGAAGCAACAGAAAGACAAACAAAGAAATCAATCCCATTTACAATTGCACCAAAAATCATAAGATATATAGGAATGAACCTAACCAAAGACATAATAGATCCGTACTCTGAAAACTATAAAACACTGATGAAAGAAATTGAAGATGACACAAGAAAGGGAAAAATATTTTATACTCAAAGGCTGGAAGAACAAATATTTTAAAATGTCGATACTTCACAAAGCAATCTCTCCCTATAAAACACCCACAGCACTATTTACAGAGGTTAAAAAAAAGCAACCCTAAAATTAGCATGGAATTACAAAAGAGCCCGAATAGCCAATGTTATCTTGAAAAAGAAAACAAAGCTGGAGTCCCCATAATTCTGGACTTTGTTATATTACAATGCTGCAGTGCTCAAAACTGTATGGTACTGACACAAAAATAGATACATAAATCAAGAGAACAGAATAGGAAACTCAGAAATGAACCAACAACTCTATGGCCAATTAATCTTACACAAAGCAGGAAAGCATAGCCAATGGAAAAAAAGACTCTTCAACAAATGGTGCTGAGAAAACTGGACAGGGGCTGAGAAAACTGGACAGAGACATCCACAAGAATGAAACTGGACCACTTTCTTACACCACACACAAAAATAAATTCAAAATGGATGAAGGACCTGAATGTAAGACAGGAAACCACTAAGATCATAGAGGAAAACACAGGCAGTAACTTCTGTAACATCAACCATAGCAACTTCTTACTAGATATGTATCCTGAGGCAAGGGAAACAAAAGCAAAGGTAAACTATTGGGACTACATCAAAATAAAAGCTTTACTTAGCCATAAAAAAGAGTGAAATCTTGCCATTTGCAGCGACATGGATGGAACTAGAGAGAATTATACTAAACAAAGTAAGTTAGCCAGAAAAAGACAAATACTAAATGATTTTGCTCATATGTGGAATTTAAGAGACAAAACAATTATAGGGGAGAAAAAGAGGACAACCAATAAAACAGACTCCTAACTAAAGAGAACAAACCAATGGTTACCAGAGGGAAAGTGGGTAGAAAGACGGGTTAAATAGTTGATGGGGATAAAGGAGCACTCTTTTGATGAGTATCAGGTGTTGTATGTAAATTCTGAATCACTAAATTATTCACTTAATATTAAACTACAATTACATTGTATATTAACTAACTGGAATATACATAAGTAAACTTTAAAAATATAAATTTAAAAAATAATTGTGCTTTTTTAATCAGAGAATTTACCTAAATTAACTTATTACACTTACTCTATAAAATAGGTATTACTTTAACTTGTAACATATGATGTTTGGAATGATTTGAACTTGACCAATATCACATTGCTACAAAATTACCATTGTCAGATTTGAACTAAATTCTGTTTGCCTCTAAAACATTGAGCTGCTTCCTGCTTTGAATTGTATGTATTAGCAAAAAATTTCCTTTACAACATTGTTTACTTTATTTAAAACAGGATATTGTTATGTTGATTAATAATAATGATAATATAATTTTCAGGTATCTCAAGAAGTAATTCCTAAATACTTTAATTCAAACAACCTACATACAGTAGAAAAAAGAGCTCCGAATAACACCATTTAATAATAGTGTTTGGAAAAACACATTTTTATGACACATCTCTGAGTTGAGACTCTCCAACAAACTGATAAAAAATTTCAGGAGCTTCTCAAACAAGGGGGAAAAACCTTGTTAAACATTCTGGCATACTGTAGTTGAAATATGGGTGTGAATGACTGATCAAGTAAAGTCTTTGCCTTTTTTACCCCTTTCTGTCTCATACTAGGAATTTGGGTGCAAGAAATGTCTCATAGCGGGTCAGTGCTCTCCTTCTCCAAACCAACTAGACAGGACAGAGGAAGGGAATGTATAAAATGTATTTCCTTAAGGAAATATAAAATATAAAGAGTAGTAAGAATATATTTAATGCAGAAACCAATAAAATGGCTTGAAAAAATGCTCCATGTGTTGTATATTCTAAGTATTATACAACGGTTTGATTGAGTTAATTTTTTTAAGTTTATTTTTATTTTTTTGGAGAGAGAGAGACAGAGTATGAGTGGGTAGGGGCAGAGAGAGAGAAAGGAAGACAATTTGAAGCAGGCACCAGACTCCAACAATCAGCACAGAGCCTGACGCGAGGCACGAATCCACAAACTTTGAGAACATGACCTAAGCCAAAGTCAGAAGCTCCACTGACGGAGCCACCCAGGCGCCCCGTTTGAGTTCAATTTTAATGATATTAAGAGTAATAAAAGGTACCTGTTGGATGGCTAGGAAAAAATATGGAATAAAGATGATTTGTGCTCCTGGATAGTCTTATTAATGATAGCTTTATACATAAGAATTTATCCTGGAGAATTTCAAGACAAGTTCTTAAGAAGAAAATGTGGGCAAATCCTTTTTCCAGAACTTATGATAACCTGGAATGGTAGACCTGAGTTTTATTTCTGAGTGTGTGAGAAAAATACTTATAACACTTTTGGAATAAGATAACGATGGAAAATGAAAGTGGGTTACAGAATAATAGAAGTCAGAAGAAAAGAAAACAGAATTCATTTCCTTTACCACCTCAAACCAGAAAGTAAAAGTAACCTTTTATATACAGAAGATGGTAAGATGTAGCCACTGGTTCTGGAATTGCAGGTAGGATCCAAGTCAGAGCACGAGACCACTGAGTACTCACACTTTTAAAAGAAATATAGGGAATCTGGGTGGCTCCGTCGTTAAGCCTCCAACCTTGGCTCAGGTCATGATCTCATAGTTCCATGAGTTGAGTCTCACATGGGGATCTGTGCTGTCAGATCAGAGCCTGGAGTTGAATCCTGGTTTTGGATTCTGTGTCTCCCTCTTCCTCTCCTCTCCTCCCTCTCTCTCTCTCTCTCTC
>PJEM01010376.1:0-63132 GCA_004023845.1 Helogale parvula | reverse complement strand
AAAGAGTGCTGACAAATCATCATAGAAGCCAGAAAATAGCTCCAGACTCAGGCACCAGATGGACAATTAGACATCAAGACTTGGACACTGGAAACTATGCCCAAAAAGAAGCCCCACCAGGACCCCAACACAGAAGCAGGAAGGGCCAGATTAGAAAGATATCCACTCACCTTCCTCCAAGGAGTAAAAGCCGGGGCCAAAAAGTCCACCAACATGGCAAAGGTATCTGAGGTCCTACAAAAGCCAGAAGAGAGTCCAGCTGATTTCTATGAAAGATTATGTGAAGCCTTCAGAGTTTACATTCCATGCTACCCAGAAGCTCTCCAAAACCAGAGCATGGTGAATGCTGACTTCATGGGACAGGCTCAAAGTGACATTAGACAGAAGCTCCAAAAATTGAAAGAATTCACTGGAAAGATCACCATAAAACCATTGGAAATCACCAACAAGGGTTTTGTAAATTGAGATCAAGCAGCCAGAAGGGAGGCAAAGTGATGAATGAAACATAAAGCAGCTCTCCTGGCCATGGCCTTGGGCCAACCACCCCCTTTAGAAGGGCCCCCCATGGAAACCATGAGAGATTCAAGAACAAAAAGAAGGGTGCCACTGGGATGGGATCAATGTGTCTACTGCAAAGAATTTGGACACTGGAAAAATGAATGCCCCAACTACCAAAAGGGAAAACCAAAAACTTCCATTCCACCCAGCTGCTACCAACAAGAACCACCCAAGGCTGACCTGATCAGACTGGCAGGAGTGGCTTCTGATGAAAGACTGGGCTCTATCCAACTGGGTCCCCATGAGCCAAAGGTCAAAATGAAGGTAGGGGGCCAGACAATAGACTTCATGGTCAACACTGAGGCAAACACTCTGTGGTGACACACAGGTGGTACTTCTGTCTGTTTGAGAAGTCACCATCATAGGAGCCACTGGGATGCCAACCCAATGGCCATTTTGTGGTCCCTGACAATGCCAGCTGGGGGGGTTACCAAGTAGTTCATGAATTCCTATATCTACCCAACTGTCTGGTCTCACTGTTAGCTAGAGACCTCTTAGCCAAGACAGGTACAGAAATAGCCTTCACTTCAGATGGTGCATCTTCACTTCGGATGGTGAGACCCTTAAATCAGCCATGGCAAAACTATATCAGGAAACTAACTTGCCCTGGGCAGATATACTACACCCAGCTCTTTTCTGAGTATGCTGCATACCCAGGACAAAAACAGGATTCTCCCCATTCTAGATCTCTTACACTTCCACTAGTCAAATTCAAGGGACACCTGACAGAGCTAGGGAATTTAGAAAGACAAAAACAACTGCAAGGATTAGGGGAAACTATATTTGAGATAATAGATGGGTGACAGACAGGATGCCCATGTTTCTGGGAATAATTGTACACCCTCACCAACCTGGGGATCAGGTTTGGATAAAAAATTGGAAAAAGGAACCCTTCAAACCTACCTGGAGGGGAACCTATTTATTTGTGTTAACAATGCCCACAGCCCTGGAGTTTGTAAGATTGACTGCCTGGATCCAACATTCTTGAGTAAAGGCAGCCCATCTGTCACCTGACAACCTCTTGGAATGGAAAGTAACTACTAACCAGAATAATCCTCTACAGATCACCCTTAAGAAGACAGTGGATAATAAGCAGCCTGCAGCCAATGCTTGAGAACTCTCTGTAACCGGAAGGTTGAGGAAATTACCAAGTGACTTAAATGAACTACAACATATCATTCTCTCTCAAATTTCATTGCCATCCCCTACCTATTTCTCTTTCCATACTTATTGTTATACTCTTTACTGTAGGGCTTACCCAAGTTACTCCCGTAGATTGGTGTCTCAATCACAAACTATTGTTAGCCTCATTCTACTTACTAGTGTCAGGATGCCTTATTCTCCCTAGATGTGTATGATCTGAGCTGTGATTGATGTCCTTCTCTACATATTTGTTCTCCGCCTCCTCTTACCCCAGGATGGAATCAATTATTTCCTCCAATCCTGAACAGCCTTGTCTCCTAGTCCTGTTGTGCATATTCCTGTTCCTAACTTGCTCAGAAGGGATCTTCTCTTACCGTGTACTTGTTCCACTTATCACCACCCCTCTTGGAATCTTCTTCGCTGATTGGAGGGATGTGTCAAAGGATTTTCTGCTCCATAGAACGAACTGCCAAATCTCTGGTAGTTTTACAAAACCCAGTAGACTCCTTAGCAGCAGTGGTGTTACAAAGCAGAGGCCTAGATCTGCTAACTGCTGACAAAGGAGGACTGTATCTCTTCCTAAATGAGGAATGCTCTTTCTATATTAACCAATCAGGGATAGTTAGAGATATGGCCTAACAGCTAAGGGACCAGATCATCGAATGGAGGCAAGAATTAGCAGATTAATGGGACTTTCAGAGCAATATATGGAATTGGGCATCCTGGCTCTTCCTTTTAGCTGTTCCTCTCCTAATGCTTTTCATAGCCCTCCTGTTTGGTCATTGTATTATTAATATGTTAACCAGATTTGTTTCCTCTCACCTAGAAGTTATAAAACTCCAGATGATGCTCCAGTTGGACCATTCTAGCTGTCACTACTCTCCTTTGGATGGCGAAGAATCCTAGCTGTCACACCTCTCCCTTTGACATCCCTTTCCAGCAGGGAGAAGCCACAATGGTCCTCACCTTTCCTCCCATGACAGAAAAGGTTTCCCTGGTCCCCACAAACTGATTTTCTCTAAGGCTGCTACAGTAACTTGAGAATCAAGAGAGGGTAATGAGAAGGGGAGCCAGCAAGAGCAGATAAAGGAGGCTAACCAGATGTCCAAGTTCAGATACTCTTCTTGCATGCTTTTGACTTCTGTAATCTTGCTTGCCTCTTACATCAGCCAAATTCCTGTATAGCACAACTGATAATGCCCCACCCCTGTGCAGCCAATAGAATGTTTCCCAGAAGCTAGCCAGGCATAAAAGAAGGCCAGCGCCAGGACTGTTTGGAGGTGATGCCACTGGGCCAGCACCAGTGTGAAATAAGCAGTCTTTCCTGATCCCCAAGTGCATGTCACCTGTCTCTTCCTGGGTGCTGAGTATTTGCTGTAATAACCTGAGCCAAAAATCTGGAGTCACACGCTTAATGGACTGAGACCCCCAGGTGCCTCTAGAATGATCTTTCTAAAATAGTCACTTCTCCAATCAAATGTACCAAAGACTTTTCATCTCACTCAGAATAAAAGCTAAAGTCCATATCATGACCTCTAACGCTCTCCATGATTTAACTTCTGGTCCTTCTGACCTCATCTCCATCACACCGTACCTTACCTACTGCCCTTTATCCATCTCAGCCTCTTTGATGTTCCAGGAACACACCAAACCGCCTCCCACATTAGAGCTTAAACTACCTCTGCCAGGTAGGCTCTTCTCCGAGATAACTGCATGCAATCCTCCCACTTTTCACTTAGGTCTCTGCTCAAAGGCCACCTTCTCAGAGAGTCCTTCACTGCGCATCCCAACTATAACAGCATAACGCCAATATCCCCTGCCACCATATCAACCTCTGTCCTCTTTACATTGTTCTGTAACACTTGCCACTCTCTACCACATTAAACAGGGACTTGTTTATTGTCTTTCTTCCACGGAAAAATCTGCGAGGACAGGAATCTCAGCCATTTTTCTTACTGCTCTATCAGCAGCACATAGAAGAGCTCCGGGCATCTAGGAGGACTCTGCGAATGTATCACATAATGCATATGCATACATGGATGAGAAAAGCCCTGTTCTCGCTTCAGAGAGAAGTCAAACTAAAGGTAATTGGCTTAGGAAAGCAAGCAGGTGCAATCCCCACTCTTCAGTTATAACACGTCCACCCTTGGAAACCTAGCCACTTTGCGGCTGGTCTCAAGACACATTCTTCCCCTGTCTCTCCAGTGCAGACAGGGGCAGTAAGTCGGCCAGCCTACCCAAGTGACAGCAATAACTGTAATAACAACAATCATAGTAGTCAATATCACTGAGGGACCGCTTATTTTCTGCCAGGCACTTTTCAAGTGCTTTGCTTTTGTTAACTTATTTTAATGGCCACAACAATCCTGTGAGAAAGGCCTTGTTATTATACCTATTTACCATTAGGAAGTTAAGTCACAAGTGGGCTAAGTAACTTGCCCGAGGTCACAAAACTACTTAGTTGCGTAGCTGGAGTTTGAACTATTACATGCTGGCTCACAAATCTAGATTATTAACCACACTGCCACTGCAGTGCAAATGTTCTTTCCCATGACTTATGCTTTGAAATGCAGTTCTGATTGCCTATGAGTACACACACACACACACACACACACACACACACACACAATGTATAATTAAAGTAAAATCTTCACAAAACAATACATGTGCTCTAATGCATGATGACCAACAATACAAGAAACACTGCAACCAGCGCTGTTTGAGGACCTTTCCCCTCCTCATCACACCCACCTCTGCCTCTAATCCTTCTTTCAAACATGTCTCAGGGGTGAATTACACTCAAAGCCCTATAGGCTGAGAGTGAAGGGCCTATTTAGACAGCTCAGTCTGTAAGGAAAAAGACAAGTCTGGGAGGACCTGCCTAGATAGAGGAGGAGGAAATATGAAAAAAAAAGAACATGGTAGAGAAATTAACTTCACCTACTACACAATTTGCCTAAGGCTGGCCCCGCCCTGCCAGCTGGAGGAGTCCGACACACTGCAGAACCAGAAGTGAGTTATTGTCGTAGATAGAAAGGTTGCTTCTGTTGTACTTTTGTTGTATTTTTTTTTCTGAAATTGCACTTTATTGGAATGGCAGCTACAAATAAAAATATTGGGATACACTAGCAGGCTTTATGACTCACCATCCTAAAGCCTAACCACCACCCCCAAATCAATTATGGTTGAATCTACTTGGAAAAGTTTTATCTAGTTGTATTTATGGCTTTTGACCTATTTTTAGCTAATTGCATTAAAGAAGTGTAGGGCTTTCATAGACCCAAGATCCTGATTCTAGATACTATTCATAAGTGTCTTTTGTGTTGTCTCATCTTTTTCTTTTTTCCTAACACTTCACCACCTGCTTTTACATTCTCAAGGGACTTCCATAGAAAATTAGTCCAGCCTAATGCCAAACTCACAGCTTGCCTCTGAGTTCTAAGCCCCAGTTATTAGCATGCTGGGAACCTAGTCCCCAATTTAATGTAATTTCCTCTGTGAATATGTAAAGTCCCTTGGAAAGTTTCTCTGGAAGCCCTAGAATTGGCTCTTAGATTATTCCTCTTCCCAAATAGATCTTAGAGTGCACAGGGAAAACTTTAAATGTCTTGGTTGCACTCAACTGAGCAAACAACATGTGGTCTTAGAATAAAGCTTGTGACATTAGAAGATCAAAGTTCATATCCCAGAGCTTCTGCTTTTGAGCCATCTGAGCCATAGCAAGTTCTTTCTCCTCTAGGAAATGGCAGGTAAAAATACCTCTTCACCACTGGGGCTGAATTTAGCAATATTGCATGTCAGGCACATGGCACGTGGAGTATAATAGCTGATAGGGGACAGTGTGGCTGCAGGCTGAGAGCACAAGTTCTAGAACAAGTCCAAGTTCAACACTTTGTCCACTGCTTAATGGCGCTGGAGCCTTGAGTCAGTTACTTAACCTCTTTGTACCTCCATTTCTTCAGTCATAAAATGAAGATTAAAGCAATAAAAGTACCTAGATCACAGACTCTTTGTTATGAGGATTCAAAACATTTTTAAACATTCAAAATATTTAAAACAAATTGTGTCACATAGTAAATATTAAAAATATTCTAGCTCTTAGATACTAATGATAAATAATACATATCTCTTGATGTGTTCCAGGGATAACTTCAGGGATTTCAAAACATAGACATTATAATTTTTTTCTCCCCAAATAGGCATTAAAAAGGAAAACACTGAAGGAAAAATTCTTCTGCATCTTGTTTATGTGTTTGTTTCCTGTACATAAGGCCATTAAAATCATTTAAGCTTATAGAATGTTAAAATATATATTAGGCCGAAGGAAATGCTGATGCTAAAAGTATTTGCTTCCTTTATGTTGCTGGTTAAATAAAAGGAGTGTTTCCCTTGGCCGGTGAAATATGCTTCCTCAGAGAACTTGGGCAAGATTTATTACCCAAATGCCCCCGAATGTTGCCTCTGCATAAATCCAATGTATCCTAGGGGCATAAGTGACAGCAGGAAAAAAAAATCACATTTTAGCAAAAGCTGAGTTTAACATGTATTCTACCTGGTGATGAATTATTTAACTAGTCTCCCAATTTTTGAGAAACATGAGAGAAAAGTTTCTTTGTGGATGTGACAAGGTGTAGTTAAAAGCATGAGTGAAAGCCAAAAATATTTTCCCCTTTTGGCTATGATGGAAACCTCCTAGGTTAACTGGTTTAGGACAACCAGGGAAAGGTTTCTGGGCGTGTGTACCAGCTGAGCTTCCTTCCATCACTTAGTATACATTTAGGACCTAACAAAAAATATTGTCCTCTGGTATGTTGTTGAGGAGCAATAAATAGAGGAATCAAGTCAAGCTAAGAAGGAAAAACTAATCTCATTAAACGCTGAGAAACTAATCTCATTAAAAATATAATTTAAACTATTATCTCATGTGTTTTCAAATTACATACTTAATGTTATCAGAGCATTATTACCATAAGTTGAAATAATTAGAAGCAGTGTTATGAGCCAATATGAGATGTTTCACTGCTGTGTAGTTTGACATTGTGTTTGTTTAAGCCGATCTAGAGCCTGGGGAATGGATTGTATGATTCTGCTAGGACCCTACCTGGCCTGAGCTCCCATCACTCTTTTTACGATGGGCCAAGGTTTGAACACAAAGAAAAGTCTTTACATGGATGTTGGCCACTGAACTATGGAGAACCAACTGTCTCCTAAGCCCCACTTAACCCTTAGAAAGCTCTCCTTATTTCCTACTGGTGATTCTACTCTGGTGTCAGAGAACCTGCCACTTCATCTAGTAACTAGCAGAAGCTCCAGACTAGACCTCACACACCTAATGGTATAGCCAATGCAAGGCTGAAACATTGGGTAGGATGTTCGCTGTTTAAGCCATAAAAAAAAAAGAAAAAAAACATTTCTAGAGAAACATAATTGGAGATATTTCTACTTAACAGATACCAGTTGCTCTCTGGGGTTCACAGTAACTAACTCATCCTCTTTCTGGGTGCATCTTCACACCCTCCAAGTCTCCTGGGAACATAGATCTAGATATTTATACTCTTCTGTTTAAAACAAAGAGAACAAGACTGAGAGAGACAAAGATCATTTTCTCTTCCCTCTACCTAAGACTTACCTTCACAGCCTTCCTTTTTTTTTTTTTTTCATTTGAGAACTTCCTCTTGCCCTTGTAATGGAGATCAGGGGGTGACCATTTCCTTAAAAAGAGACCATAAACGCTCTACAAAGGGGAATAGTCTTATCCTTATGACTTCACTGAACAACCATATCTCAGTACATTATTTCTCCTGTGCAAGAACAAGCACACCTATTTTATTTCATGCTTATGCTGCCCACTTTATTTGAATAACTAGCCTCCTCGAACTCTTTGATTTTACCTTCTGGATGATAAAGGCTTGACCACTTTGCAAGAACTGAAAAAGTTCAGTGATACTAGCCTGGAAAATGAATTTCAAAAGCAGCTTGCTAACAGGTAAAACTTTATACCTATTACAACCTGTTTGTTATTAAGTCACAGTGCTGTGCATAGAACATTTAGTATAAGCTAAAGAAATCAGTAAAAAAATAAATTTATTTTTGCCAACCACATGACAACTTTGCATGTTGGGAGGAGAATGGTTGGTGTTCGGGTGGGAATTACCAAACTTTGACTTCGCCTGTCTCTTTAATGCTTTTAGTAGACCATCTAATGCAATATTGAAACACTAAAATATTAAAAGCCTTTATACCTGTAGTCTAGGTTCCTATAATATTCAGATCTTGAGGACAAGTTAAAATGATGTATATAGTAGTAAGTTATTTATAACTTACAAATTATGGCTTGGTATGCTATCTTAATTTGTGGCATGTTTTTGAATTTTATTTTTTATATTTCACTATATATTACCCATCACTAAAATATTCAGGGGTTAAGCCCTAGCAGTTAGAGAAATGTGACTCAAAGAGATACACTTAAGACTAGTTCATGAAACTTTGCACTTTATTTTTTTTTTAAGCTGGGTAAGTTTCTACTCCAGGTCTTGCCTGGGATGAAATGAAATTACACTATAAATGCCATTGTAATATGATTATTTATTCCACAGGGGAAACTGGAAACAATTCATAAGAAAGAAAGAGAAAAAAAGAAATTAAATTAATTTACAAAGTTTCTAGATGTACTTTATAATTGAGGTATATTATAAACTAAATTGTAGCATGCTGTTGCTCCTTGTTATGGTTTCTGATTCATTGACTTCTGATTCATTTGCTTGTCATAAATTCTAGAGCCCCAGAGGTACTACAAATGCATTGCTGAATTGCTTTTTTGCCACAGTAACCTTTTATCTCACTGCTTAAGGCATATATTTTTATGATGTTGGTTTATCTGGGGGAAAACACCAAGTAATTCAGACATAAAGCAGGCTCAACGGCAGCCAATGAAGTTTGTAGAATTCAGACAACTTCGTACTCCTACAGCCTCACTTCCTCCCTAAATCTACCATCTCTCTCTTCTCTTTCCTGCCCTCACTCATCCTTCTGTATCACCAACAATTACCCCTGATGCTCTTTGGAGACAATGAAACTTTATATAAAATGTTCAGCCAGAGAGAGAATCCTTTCTTCCTCTCTTCACTTCACTGCCTTCCTTTCTTCTTTCCTTCTTCATGCAATAAATATGGAAGACAAACCCTCTGACAGGTACTATGCTGTATCTAATGGTATAACTGTGATTGAGTCTCTACCATAAAAGATTTTACAGTCTGATGGAGAAGACTGACCATCCAACCTATTATTATGTCAAAGTGGGAAGATGTGTGAATACATTGTAGTGAGAGTGGACACAGGCACGTAACTCTGCTCGGACATGAAGGGGGCTGTTTCCCAGGGTGTGGGACATTTGAGCCTGTAAGAGGTAGAGCTGAAAAGGTTGACAGGGACAGGAGCATGAGAGAATGACATTCATCCCGTGCACTGGAGGTGGGCAAACATGGCCCTCCAGCCAAATCACTGTCCACCAAGCTATTTTTTACAGTTTGGTCAGAACACAGCCACACCCATTTGTTGAGTATTATCTGTGGTTGCTTTCATGTTACATTGTGGAATTTAGTTGAGACAGAGACCATCGGGCCCCCAAGGCCCAATTATTAGCCAGCTAGCTCTTCACGGAAAAAGTTTCCTGACGTCTGCAACAGAATAACGCTCTCACCTCTTTCACCCCACATCATGGTGTACAAGGAATACAATAACATCGGAGAAGTTGGATCAAATAGGGATGCTGCTCCCAGTGAGAGGCAGCCAGCCAGGGCCTTGAGCTACTCAGAGCCCTCTGTGAATGGTCTTGGAAGAATGGTCCATATTTGAGCATGCTGGCACCTATTCTTAGCCACGGGTTGGGAACAACTGACGTTTGGAAGGAGGAATCACTAGAGAATATTCTAAGCAAGACTTTGCTCATGTAATATTAAACCAGAAAGAAAAAAACATTGGAAAACTCAAAAGTAACTTCCTTAGGGAAACCAGAGGTTCAAGGGTTTATGGTTCTTACCAGCAGATGAAATCCATGAAGTGAAAAAAGTGTTAATTTACCAACTTTATCTACATAACACTTCACCAGGCTCTGGTGGAATACAAAGACATAGGCCTGATGTTACTGAACTTGAATTAACTTGGCAGATCAGATTACTGTGGAGAAGAGAGGTGGCTGGACATACAGGGTGATATCTGCAAAGGGACCAACTGTGGCGGGGCCATCTTTGCCTGTGCTTCCCTCCCAGAACTGGAATAAGAAGCAACTTGTTTACACGGGAGAAGTGGTGAGGTAGCTTCCAGCTTTGGCACCCTTTTGTGACTTGATGCTCCTGATGGAGACAAAACCAGTACTCTGAAAAATTCCAGGAGTTGCCTTCTGCTTACACACAGTCAGAAAAGGGCATGACTTCATCACTGCGAGGCAAAGGTTAACCACTGCCAGAAATTCTGTCATTAGAGATTTTAGCTTGAAGAACTGTTATTAATTGTAAACACTCCTGGGGCTCCTGGGTGGCTCAGTTGGTTAAGCATCTGACTCTTGGTTTTGGCTCAGGTCATGACCTCAGACTTCATGCGATCAAGCCCCACTTTGGGCTCTGCACTGATGGCACAGAGCCTGTTTGGAATTGTCTCTCTACCTCTCTCTCTGCTCCTCCTCCTGCTCTCTCTCTCCCACAAAATAAATAAATAAACTTTAAAACAATTGTAAACACCCTCAACCCCAGAAGTGGTTGAGCCACTTTTATCTAATGTCTTATTGAAACTTCATTCACTCGTGAAAGATTTATTGGACATCTTCATATTCCAGGTGATGTGCTAAACTCTGGGGACACAAGAGTTAAAGCCAGTGGCTCCAACTTAGTTGAAAAATAGCTAAATAGCCTCTGTAGGAATAAGACTCAGTATAGCTGCAGAAGACTGTGTGTGTGTGTGTGTTTGTGTTTGTGTGTGTGTGTGTGCGCATGCGCACCCACACATCTGCCTGCCTATGTGTGGCATGTGTGCCAGGTGCCCCAGGGGGATGGTAAGGATTTTAGACAAAAGGAAGAAACAGGTGCAGAAAGCATGTGTTCCAGTGACAACTTTCAGCCACTACATACTTCTGGCTCAAGCTGTCCCTGTAAAATGTCACAAGAAACAGTATCACTGTGCCTCACATGCCTACATGATGTATTTATATATTTCCTTGACTCTTGTTCTCTGCTGCCCACTTACTAATTTTCCATTTCAAAGATCTGCTCATTATGACAGCAACCCAGGAAAGCAACAGAAATGAGAGAAAGATGCTTATCAGAACCAACTGAAACACAAAGCCAAACTGGCATTTTGATCAATAGTGGCTGCACTCCTTGGTGACACAGTGGCCTTGGAAGTGCCATTCTGAATCTCCATGACCTTCATCATTCCTTTCTCCCTTTAGAGCAGCCCTGCTCCTGGTTTTCAGAAGATGAAAATGAACTGGCCCAAAACTGATTTCTCAAAGGGTAATATTTCAATAGCTTTTGAACAACCATTTCAGCGACTTCAAAAATAATGTGTCCTATAAGCCAGGGTGCACTTTACTTATAGGTCTTTCCAACCTTATTCATTTGCATTCTACCTTCATTGTCCTGAGACACATAAGATGCATTCTGATTCCCACCCCCATTCCTTTGTTGAGAGTAAATCTGGTGTCACATTCCTTGCAGGTGTGGACCATTAAGGCTAGATTGTTTTCAAGATTATTTACCTGATAAATGACTTCCATCATAGCCCAGCAATATAACCAATCTTTTATATAATTGCATGGTTAAAAAGGGAGCGATTTAAAGTCTTTGCCAGCATAGGTGATCATCCAGTTCAATGACAAAATTTGTTCTATTAATAAGGCAGAGAGTGAAACTTGGAAATGTCTTCTGGTTTTGAACCTTAGAAGATATCATCACATCTGATTGATTCAATGTGGTGCTTTGTCCTATACTCAAGAGATGACAGAAATCTGTGGCATTATTTACCTTTCTCTTGCAAACTGCTCGTGAGATATTGCTACTCCCCAGGGCCACCCCACTAAACACTTGTTTCTCTGAACTTGCTTTTATAACATTTAAGTCAATTCAGCCAACACACTTGGAGAATCTACTACAGTATGTGCCAGGTGTTGGGCCAGACACTAGGAACCCAGCAGTGTACAAAATGCTTCTAGTTCCTACTCTTAGGAAGCCTGCCAGGAAAGAATGGTAAGTCTGATGGCATTCCTATACATTCATTACCAAATATTATCTGTTTGTGCCCCGCTCCCTCAGATTCTCTTTCCACCTTTCTCAATCCTCTGTAGCTCCAAAGGCTGACCTATATGGGTACCATGATGGTTAGTTGTATGTATCCACTTGGGTTGACCCACTGTTTGTTCAAGTACCAGATGTCTAGATGTTGCTGTGAAGACTTTTTTTAGAAATGATTAACATTTAGATTAGCAGACCTTGAGCAAAACAGATTACCCTCTGTAATGTTGGTGGGCCTCGTGAAGTCAGTTGAGCCTATGAGGAAAGATAGAGGTCCTCTGAGAAGGAAGGAATTCTACCTTCAGACTCCAAACTGCAATATCAACTCTTCCCTGCTCTGCAGCCTGCAAGCTGCTTTATAGATTTCGGACTTGCCAGCCTCTTCTCTTCCTCTCTCCCTCCTTCCTTCCCGCTCTACCTCCCTCTCTCTAGGTATACATTCTAACAAATATATCAATGGGCTCCCTATTCTCAGGCTTCAGATTTGATTTGGTCAGTAAGAGACATAGGTAGGAGATCAGAGGGGAGAAGGAGAGTGAGGTATTCCCTGGCTCCCTTCCTGTAGGGCCACAGGTTGGCAAGAACTATATCCTTCCTACTTAAGGTTGTGGCTCCTGTCTGATGACCCTTTCTTATCATAAATTTCTAGGTTTCTCTCTGGGTCCTGGTAACGATTCTGTTCTTTTACCCTTTCAGGCATAGGGGAAATGATAGTTCCTACTGTTGTTTAATTGGGGTATGCACTGTATCTTGTCAGGTAGTTCAATCCCATTCATAGACATAATTAGTTATTTCACCTAAATTCTCTTAAATGTGTTAATTTGAGTGTACCAGCTATTTCTTATTGAGACTGTGACTCTGATTCATAAATTTTCAATAAAACATTCTCTCTTCTCCTATATAAAAATTAGTTTTTGGAATATCTAGTATACTGGGATCCAATGAGTATATCACTATTTACTGGCATCTATGAATTATCTAGGAATAAATTCTCTTTGGTGTGAATCTATTTATAACCAAAGAATTTTTCTCAAGAAGTTTTAGAGCCAGAAGGAAATTGATTAATTATCCTGTATAATCCTTATTCCACCCAATTGTCACATTGAGAAAATTAAATGTAGAGAGATAAAAAAACTGCACAAAATTACAGTCAGTGTTAGAACTAAAACCCAGGTTAAACATAAAACTGTTAAGGTAAATTCTGTCTTAAAATTCATGATTTCAAAAAGATCTTAGGCAAGGAGACTTATTCTGAAGTCTTTTTTTAAAAATTATTTCTTTATTTTGAGAGGGAGAGAGAAATAAAGAGAGAGAGAATGAGCAGGGGAAGGGCAGAGAGAGGGGGGATAGATGATCCGAAGCAAGCTCTGTGGTGACAGCAGACAGCCCAATGTGGGGCTTGAACTCACGAACCATGAAATCATGACTTGAGCTGAAGTTGGATGCTAAATTTACTACAGCCACTCAGGCACACTTTGAAGGTTTATTTATTTATTTATTTATTGTTTTATTTTTATTTATTTATTTTAAAAATATAATTTAGTGTCAAATTGGTTTCCTTGAAACACCCAGTGCTCATCCAAACAAGCGTCCTCCTCAATGCCCATCACCCGCTTTCCCCTCTCCCCCATCCCTGATCAATCCTCAGTTTGTTCTCAGTATTTAAGAGTCTCTCATTGTTTGCCTCCCTCCCTCTCTGTAACTTATTTTCCCCTTTCCCCTTCCCCATGGTCTTCTGTTAAGTTTCTCAAGATCCACATATGAATGAAAACATATGGTATCTGTCTTTCTCTGACTTATTTTACTTAACATAATATCCTCAGTTCCATCCATATTGATGCAAATGGCCAGATTTCATTCTTTCTCATTGCCATGTAGTATTTCATTGTATATATAAGCCACATCTTCTTTATCTGTTCATCAGTTCAGGGACATTTAGGCTCTTTCCATGATTTGGCTATTGTTGAAAGTGTTGCTATGAACATTGGGGTACATGTGCCCCTATGAATCAGCATTTCTGTATCCCTTGGGTAAATTCCTAGCAGTGCTATTGCTGGGTCCTGGGGGAGTTCTATTGTTAATTTTTTGAGGGACCTCCACACTGTTTTCCAGAGTGGCTGCACCAGTTTGCATTCCCACCAACAGTGCAAGAGTGTTCCTGTTTCTCCACATCCTCGCCAGCATCTATAGTCTCCTGATTTGTTCATTTTAGCCACTCTGACAGGGGTGAGATGGTATCTCAGTGTGGTTTTGATTTGTATTTGAAGGCTTACTTAAAGTCCTTCTGCAGATAAAAGTCTCACTGAAGAGCTCCTGTTCATTGGCTGAGCCAACCTGGTATGTTATTCTGTTTTCTCTAGGTATAAGTATTTAATCCCCAAAGTATTGGCAGCCTACCCTCTTTACAGAAGTTCATATTTATCTGCACAAAGACCCATGACTCTGGCCAAACACGATGTCTGTGCCTGCTGTGAAAAGTACAATCAACAGATAACAACACCCGTGCCTTGGGTGGCAGTCAGGCTTGATGAATCAGGAAAACTACACAACTATTTCCTTTTGAGTAAAGGTCTGTGCCATTAATCTTGTTTATCAGTATCAGAAGCTAGCCTAACATTTATAATAGCCTGTTTCTAATAATTTGGATAATGCTATCTATTATAAATGGAATGTTTGTGCTCTGCCCAATTCATATGTCGACATCCAACCCCGCATGTGATGGCATTAGGAGGAGGGGCCTTTGGGAGGAGACTATGGCCTGAGAGTGGAGGTCTCATGAATGGGATTAGTGCCCTTAGGGGCCTGAAATTCCTTTAAGGGCAGAGTTCAAATCATCCAGTGGCTTGATCTTGGACTTCCCTGCCTCCAGAACCATGAGAAATAAATGTTTGTCATTTAAGCCACCCAGGCTATGGTAGTTTTACTATAAAGCAGTTGAATGGATACTTATCTAAAATAAAAATTGTTTCTGAATATGTATCTTACTATAACTATAAGAGTTTAGATTTGGGCAAATCTCCATTGTCACAGTTTTCAGGAATTAGGAATAAATACATATGAAACTTTAGCATAGTCAAGAACTGAAGTAGGCTTTTTTGGAGGCCTATGACATTTTTTTTCCAAAAGAACACAGAGCGCTGTCCACATAAGCCACTGAGCAGCTGACAGGCAGTCTTGAGATAGTTCTAATTGTCTTGTCTGGATCAAAACCACTGAAGGTGAAACTGTAATACTCCACTGCCTAATTCCCTGAACCATACCACCCTATCATACTGTAAGGAGAGATCTTTTCTGGCTTCCCACAGGCTTGAGGGAAAAAGAGTTCATTTAGATTTAGATAAGATTGAGAATCTACCTGAGCCCCAAACACCATAGAAGGCTCTCCAGCCAAGGCTGGGGAGCCTGCATTGCAGTGTCCTTAGGAAATGGGGTGGAAACTCCAGCCAAGCTGTTAATATTGACTTCTCTCCTTTCCTTTCTCCTCCAGGGCCCTGCCATTGCTGCCTCATACTGCTTCAGTATGGATTCAATACTTGTAATTCTATTTTTAGTTAAAATATATTTTGTAAGTTCCAGTGTGTTTCCTCCCAGACAGCAGCATGGAGGTGAATTTGTGATTTATCATCAGTCACAGGTTAGCAGGAAAAAGAGTTTCTGAAGCTGACCTTCTTAAGCACAGTGCTTTCATGTGTTTTCTGGGAAGAAATGCATGATCACTTAACATAGAAGAAATGGCCATTACCCTTTGCTTCTTTATCCCCAGGCTGCACAGGAAATTTGCCACTATAGGAACATGATGCCTGCATTGTGTGAAGCCCAACACATGCTGCAAGAAGACAAGAACTAAACCTATGCAGTTTCCAATGCTCTAATCGGGAGGGAGGGAAGGAAGGAACGAATGAACGAATGAACGAAGTGTTGAAGTAGGTAGAAAGAGGGAAGAAAGCAGCTCATATCTGACTTTCATAAAAATAAATGACTAGCAGGATAGGAACAGGTCAATGTGATTGTCCTATTCCATATTATTAAAAGAAAAGGAAGCTAACATGTGGGGAAGGCTTGTTATATGTTGAAGGCTTCATATAGTATCTAATAAAAATGTTGGTTTGCATTCATTAAACTCTTATGTTAGGTATTATGGAAAGCATTTTGCATATATTCTTTTATGTAATGCTTACAACACTCCAGGTCCTATTTTATCTTCATTTTAAGAGAAAAAACTGAGGCTACCCAATAGCTTGAGTAATGGCCTGGGCTGAAGTTTGAAAACCCAACACTACAAAATCAATCACCTTTAATTTTTAAAACTACCAGTGCCATAAGAATATGTAGTTCTGTTTAACAAAATAGAGATTGGAGGTCTCATATATGTATATTTCACTACTCATTCTAAATCACATTTCCGTTTAGTGGTGGGAACAAGATGTGAACCCCGTTGTGCACGATGCCCAAAGCCCAAGTTCCTTCTGCCGCAGCATCTGCCCTCTTGAATTCAGGCTGAAATTTACATGTTTACATCATTTAAAGAGTGCTAGATGGATGGAGCCTTGAATTGCAGTGTTCTCTGGCTAGTCATGCTCCCACCTCACTGGCTCCTGCCCTCACCCACGTACAAGTCTGGCAAGTTGAATTTTGCCCTCACCTATACAATTTCCTCATTGCCAACACTCACTCTGACTGTGATCTTGCTATCAGCTTCAAGAGTTAATGTCTAGGATCCAAAGAAGGAAAGTTCCCACAGGTGGTCAGCATTTTTGTCCTATGGTAGAACTCCAGATGTGTAGCAATCTTGACATTTCTCATGCATTCATTCCACAGACATTTATTGTTATTTTAGTATAAACTGTGAAAGGTCCTAAGGCTACAGGAATGTGTATACTGTGGTAAGACTTCTTACCTACAAAAAGCTCAAGGTCGAGTGTAGAAGTAGATGTGTTAGGCAAAGATGTAGGAGTAAATGTCCTAGGAGCTTTAAGTAAGTCTAGATGCTATAAGTGAGACCTAGATGGAAATAGACCGAACAAACCACCTAACCTTTCTTAATGGAGTCTCCGAGGAGTTAGCAACCAACCTGAATCTTGAAGGAAAAATAAAAGTTTACCAGGCCTGAAAGCAGGCGCATCAGGCATAGGCCCCCTAGCATGCACAGTATACACATTCCTGTAGCAAGAGTTAAGAGACAAAAGAGCAGTGCAACGGACTCTGAAAACTACCATGGTTCCATGATGGGAGCAGGGTAAAGGGAGAACGTCAGGACCTTGCTCTGTAAAAAGTTTTTGAGTGAGTGTGTGTGTGTGTGTGTGTGTGTGCGCACGCGTGTGCTCATGCACACATATTCCTTATCCATTCATCAGTTGATGGACATTTTGGCTCTTTCATAATCTGGCTATTGTTGATAGTGCTGCTATAACATTGGGGTGCATGTGCCCCCTCATATCAGTATATTTATTTACTTTGGACAAATACCTAGTAGTCCAATTGCTGGGTCATAGGTTAGTTTTATTTTTAAGTTTTTGAGGAACTTCCATACTGTTTTGCAGAGTGGCTGCACCAGTTTTCATTCCCACCAACAGTGCAAAAGGGTTCCCCTTTCTCCACATCCTCACCACACAGTCATTAAATTAAGAATCTAAACTCTTAGCTGCAGCTCTAGTGGACTGATTGATCACTAGCCCTGCTTGAGGGCCTGATGCTGCTCAGGAGACTGAGTTGTTGGACCTACTTCATCTCCCACAGACCTAAGCTCGCAGCAATGGGACCAGACTTCCCATGGCCTCTCATCCTTCCTATCTGCCTGATATCCGAGTCCAAGTGCTCCTCAGCCACACAGCTTCACTGGTTAGGCTCTCCTTTCCCTCCCCTCCTTACAGCAATGCTTTGGACCTAAAATAAAATCACCTCTGCCCGCAGTGAATAATTACAATAGTCACGGTATTTCTAAGAGCTTTTTGTCTCTCTCCCCCCTACTGTCCTGTGGAAGCCCCAGGGGACTGATAAACTCAGCAAATGCTACATGATGTGAAAACCAAATCATATATCCCAAAGCTGCCTAATGAGGTTACTTTGGAAAGGAACACTACAGAAAACAGAAATCAAAATGCCAAGAGGCAGAGAAAGGAATGTTTCGATAGTTAGATTACTGATACCAAAGGCAAAGGAAATCCAGAAGCACAAGAGATACTTAGAGTTATCAAAAGTCATGATGGTTACTTAAGGCAGATCATCCGACAGGTGAGAATATGAATAAGAATAGTCCATTACAAATGCAGCACAGCATTGAACTTTTTCCAAATATTTTCATAAATATCTTCTCAGTTGAGACTTAACACCAGTCCTGCAGAGGATGCAGGCTCAAAGAAACCAGGGGTCAGGTGGTAGAATAGTTGCCAACGGTCATGTGACTCACTCACGAGTGGTAAAGCCTAGAGAGACACAGACCCTCTGCCTCATGATCAGCATTCACATGATGAAGTGAGTTTCCTCTTCCCCTCAGGAGGAAAAGCTCCTCCCTCAAAGGAGCTTCTCTGACTTCACAAGCATACGTTAGTGCTGATTATGTCAATATTCTAACTCTATAGAGATTTTGGCTCACTTAATCCTGATGATAATTTTGGAGGCACAGAAAAACTCAGTAACTTCCCCAAGTTTCTACAGCTGAGCAAATAGCAGAGCCAGAATTTGAACCCACACAGTCTGATTCCAGAGGCAGTGATTTTAACCATTGCCTTATGCCAATTCTCTGAGTCCATCAATACACCCTGTTCATAACCATGTTTTTTATTTTAATTTTTTAAAGAATTTTTTATGCTTTTTATTTATTTTTGAGAGAGAGAGAGACTCTGAGAGCAGGGGAGCGTCAGAGAGAGGTAGATAAAGAATCCGAAGCAGGCTCCAGGCTCTGAGCTAGCTGTCAGCACAGAGCCCGACGCAGGGCTCAAATCCTTGAACCATGGGATCATGACCTGAGCTGAAGCCAGATGCTTAACGAATGAGCCACCCAGGCACCCTGATAACCATGTTTTTTAAACCAAGAAAACTAGATCTATTATCTGCTAACTTTCTAAAGACTGACTGACTTTTTAGAGGTTACATCTTTGAAGTTTTTAAAAGTCAGTGCATTTTAATGTCTTACACCAGAGGTCCTCAAAGCCTTTCCATGGGATGTGTGAGGTTAAATCATTTTTATAATAATTTCAAAATATTAATTGCCCATTTCACTCCCATTCTGTAGGCAAGTGTACAGTGGAGTTTTCCAGGGGTTACCTAATGAGTGATTCTTCAATGATTGAACAAAAAGGCAGATACAACAATATAACTCTCATGCATTAAACTAGGCATTAATTTGCAAAAATGTAAGCCAATGCCCCTCTCCTCTGTTTTATTTAGGAAAACTGATTTTTCATAAGAAACTATGTTAACATGTAATAGGTTTATTGCTATTTTCAAATAAATTTTATTTTATTTTTTGTTTTTAATTTCTTTTAAGGTACATATGAAAAGACATCACTCACAAAAACTAAATCTTCAATGATGTAAAAAGTCTAAATGGCTTGTGAGACCAAGAAGTGAGAACTCCATCCTACACTGTTTAAAATCTATCATCTTAGAACCCAGTAATGATGAGCTATAGGAGAGTTCAAGAGAGCCTGAATTTTCTAATATTTTGGAAGTGACAGCTTCAATTTCATATCCACGCCTACTATTAGTAAGAAAGGAAATCAAAGCCTAGGTTGATTAAGAGCTTGTACATTTCATATAAAACTGGTACTCAAACTAGTATTTTCATCATAAATTAAACTGACTTCTTTTCAACCTTTTGTTGAATAATAACCTGGGAAAATCACAATTCAGTATAATCATTCACATCAGGGAATTTGACAGATCCGTTTTTTCCCTTCTGGAGATTTTTTTCTAGAGCTTTGGTCCTTCGAATCCAATGGTGCCAACGTGGTCTTTCTCTCTCTCTCTCTCTCATTCTCTGTTGTATACAGAGGGACTTCTGTTCATCATTAGCCTGTGTCCTCTCTCATTGGTTGAATTCTCTGTTTCATGGATATGTCTTTTTCTTTGTTGACTTATTTATTGAGAATTTCCTTAGCTTTACCAGAAAGAGTTAGTGAGAGGTAAAAGTTTTTGAGACCTTCCTTATGTGAAAATGAGTTTTTTATACATTTATACAAGATTATCTGGATATAGAAGTCCAAGTCAGAAAGAATTTTCCCTTGGTGTTCTTAATATCATTGTTCCATTATCTTCTAGTTTCCAATGTATTATTGAAAAGTTCAGTGTCAATCTGATTCATAATCCTTTGTGTAAAACCTATATTCCTCCTTTCTCCTCAGCTCTGATGAGAAGTTGCATGTGATTGAAGACTTTTCTTATTCATTGGGCTGCGCATGCAGTGGGCCTTTTAATGTGAAATCATATTCTGTGTTACTTTTTGACAACCACTCCCAACTACTACCACCATTTTATTTATGATTTATTTTTAAAATTTCTAATCAGGGGCCCCTGGGTGGCTCAGTCAATTGAGTGTCTGACTCTTGGTTTTGGCTCAAGTCATGATCTCATGGTTTGTGAGACCAAGTCCTGCATCAGGCTTTGTGTTGACAACATGAATTGGGATTCTCCCTCTCCCTCTCTCTCTCTCTCTCTCTCTCTCTGCCCCTCTCCCACTTGCACATGCTCTCTCTCTCTTTCTCTCTCTCTCTCTCTCAAAAAAATAAACATTTAAAAACTGAAACAAAATTTCTACTAATCAGATATTATGTCTTCTTGGATGCTCCTCTAACTTGTTCTTTCTCCTACTTTCCATCTCTTCATATTTTAGCCCTACTTTCTGGGAGAGTTGATCAAACTTTGCATTCCATTCTTTTATGGATCCTTTTGAAATTTCTACCATAGTATTTTTTTTCTAAGAGCTCCTTGCTCCTTCTATTACTTTTTGACAATAACCTCTTCTCAATTAATGAACATATCTTCTCTGAAGAATATTGTTTATGTATTTAAATGGCATTAGTTTCCTGGGTTTTTTTTTCTCATTTTAGTTTCATGTTGAAAGCTTTCCTGAGATTTCCAGTACACCTAGCTGCTCATTCCTAGTTGGATGGGGCACTGCAAGTTTAATAACTTCTTCTCTGCTTGATGATTAACTGTGAAGGAATCTGGACTTGGGAAGGGAAGTGGCTACCCAAGTGATAACTATTGGTCTTTTCTCCTTGGCTCATCAAGAAAAGTTGAAAGTCATAAACCTGGTTGCCAGCATTTTGTGAACAAAGTGGAGAGAAAAGGATGGGGTAGAGAGATTAACATCGATTTTATAGGCTTTTATTTAATTTCTAGTTTTTTAAGCACTTACTCTTGTCTTTTAGTTTTCCAGATGCTAGATGCTACTGTCTCTTTTGTTTAGTTTGGAATCCTTTTCCCCTTTGTTTTTGTTTGGTTTTTATTTTGATTTATTTTTTTAGATCAAAGACATAGCTTGTTTTTCATTGCAACTGAGAAAAGTTTTAAGTTACGCCAGTTTACTGCACAGCAGTTTTGTTTTGGTTGAATGGACAAGCCACTGATTTTCACCTGAGTGATGCTTTGATAAAGCCCTGATGATAGGTAGTCAAACTAATGAGAAAAACATCTCTTTTGGAAAAGGGTGCCTGTTGCTTTTGACTATGATAAATGCCACTCAGGAGGAGGTGGATGATAGAATATAAAAGGCTTTTGATGATACTAGTTTTAAGGAATGGAAAATATCAGGGTTACAAAAGATTCTCCCAACCAAGACTAGCAACAATCCAGCTGCAGAGCTGTAGTTAGAGAACCAATTAACCTTTGGCTCTAGTTAATCATGTCTGATAATACAATTATTTGTTCACTAAGCTGAAAGTAGTTGAGAAGTGAGGAAAAAAAGAAAGATGCAATCAAGTATGGTTTTCTCTTCTGAATACTGACTTTATTATGTTTTGAAAAATTGCTTTACTGAGGTATAACATTCAATAAAGCCCACTAATTGCAAGCGTACAGCTCAATGAACTTTTCATGTGTATATATCTCTGCAATCACCATCAAGATAGAGAACATTCCCAGAACACTGCGAATATGTCATGTGTTCCTTCTCAGTCAATATGTCACTCAGAGGAAGTCACTATTCTGACTTCTAAATCTATAGCTAAGTTTTGTGTATTCTTGAACTTCATAAAAATGTAATCATACAGTTTATATTCCTTTGTTTCTGGCTTTTTTCACTCTTACATGATATTTATGAAATTAATCTATGCTGTCATGTGTATCTGGAGTTTCTTCTTCTTGATTTTTGCTCCTTCTATTTGGTATTCTATTATGTGAATATTCCACCATTTATTTACCATTTTTATCAATAGATATTTTTGTTATTATTTCCAGTTGCATTATTATTAATAAAACTTTTCTGAACCTTGCTGCATGTGTATTTTTTCGGGTGCATGCATTCATTCTCCTGGATATAAATTGAGGAGTAGAATTGCTGGGTCAGAGGTTAGGCATATGTTAAGTTAAAGTAGAGCTGCCAAATCATTTTCCAAATGTGATTTCTAGATTTTTTCACTCTCACCAGCAATGTAAAATAGGTCCATTCCACTTCTCCAATATCTTCAAAAAATATCTATCTATTCATATGTTCCAAAATTATTCCATCAATTAATATTGCTCCATCAAATTTAAATTAAGACCAGTTGACTGAAGTGTCCTAATTTGAACAATTTCTCTAGGACAACTTTACATAAAGGAACCATCTACTTTCTGATAGCTAAAGCCACTTTTATGTTTCCTACATGACTTTTTGTGCTTTGTCTAGTTTAGACTCTTTCTTCTCCCTCTAAAACCATTTTCAAGTTTACTGTTAATTCCTTGAAGTATCCTTGAACACTTTCAATTTATGCTTCTCACAGAAGAACTTTTTGAGACTAGATCACAATCATCAAATCTGAATCACTATTTCCCAACAGCCTCTTTATTTACTTGGTTACCAAGTCAATATTTTATGTTGATTTAATTACTTGAAAGAATGTGGAAGAAATTGTGATATATTGACCAAAGGAGAGATTGTAGCTCAGGTACAAAGACTCCCATAACATTTGATATGATTGTTTAAATATTAAAGGGGAGTCATTCCTATAAAAAGAATTCTGCAAAATGAAGACCTGCCCTATTATCTAAGAGGAATTATTGATTCCATATCCAAACTGACATTTTATTTTCATTGCTCCTCTTCCCCACTTTATGTGTAAAGCTATAAACCTAAATTCAACTCCAATAAGAGTCTTATTCTTTCATTTTAAATTTAGGTTGGATGGGCTTATAAAGAGGGAGCAGCTACTTGGATCAAATTGAAACTCTAAAGCGTTATGTAGAAAAAAATACTGTCAAAGGTGAACTGCTTCACCTATCTTTTTAAAAAGCACATTTTATTGATATATTCAACATGACCAAAAGGGTCACACAAGTAATTTTTCTTGAATTTGTATGAATAACTGTAAACATTGAAAGGAATATCTCTTGGCAATATCAGAGTGTCACCAAGAAATGGGCTTGGTTGTGTCTTCACACTCAAGGAAAAATGTAACAAGACCCAGTCTGTAATCCTAGCTTTTAAATTTAGCAGTTTAATTTTGTCAGCACACAGAGAATAAATTCATCACTTAGGACCAATTCATAATGAAGCAAGCTCACAAAAGGCTTGTGCACAAATCAGAATTATAATTTGTGAATTAAAAATGAGAAGCATGACTGTTTTAATGCCTGAAACACATCAGCATTTTCAGTGCATTTTCCCCCAGTGGACACAAATGATAATCACGAAGCTGTCTCACGAGCAGAAATTAGTTAAATGTTTCAATGGCATCAGACTTTGGTAATTCAACGCATACATTTCCATGGGGGGAAGAGTGAAGGATACTTTGTCCAGGGTATCCCCTCCTCTAGCTGAAAATAAAAGAACCTACTCTAGCTAGCATAAGCAGAAGAACTATTTATTAAAGGGCATTAGTTAGTTTATTGAATCTTCAAAAGGCCAGAGGTTTAGGGACTACAGGCAAGGTCAATACCAATCACCCCACGGGAGAGGATGATGTCCTTGCTCCTGCCCCTGCTGGGCACAGACACCGCTGCCCACATTGCTAATGCCGAGCACAAGAACCTCTGTCGTGGATTCCAGAGAAATTAACGGCTCCACTGCCTTTCATGCCTGAAAAATTGGAATCTGCTCAGCATTTGCTTCTTCAATTTACATTTTTCAATGCAAGGTTTCATGCAGATGCATTTGACTGGTGAAGCTGAGGTCCCATGACTGTCCCTCAACTACAAGAAAAGCTGGGAAAGTGAATTGTCTGTTTATACAGAAGATGGCAATCATAAGTTTCTCAAACATTAGACGTTAGGAAGCCATGGAACACGACAAAGACTGTTGTAGAAGACATTGCCACTCTTTAGTTAATGCTCTGACTCTTTGTTTCTATGTGATCATACTGTGTATTTCATTCTGTTTTGGTAAGAAATATTTTTAACTCATTTTTATTTAAAAATTAACTAATGCTATTGCATAAAATTTGAAAAACATACGCAAGGGGCAATAAGAATCTAAAAAGGTGTGTTCTGAACATAGCTTTATTCTTCTCCCTTGTTAATCTCTATGGCTGCTTTGCTCTCACCCCCCTGGTGAAATTTAAGGTAAGTTTTATGATATTTATTATCACTCTTTAAAAAATATTTTTAATGTTTATTTATTTTTGAGAGAGAGAGGGAGAGAGAGAGAGGCAGAGTTCAAGTGGGAAAGAAGCAGAGAGAGGGAGAGACATAGAATCTGAAGCAGGCTCCAGGCTCTGAGCTGTCAGCACAAAGCCCAACGCAGGGCTCGAATTTGTGAACCACAGGATCATGACCTGAGGCACTGTCTGATGCTTAACCAACTGAGCCACCCAGACATTTGTATTATCATGAAATAGTAAAATTGGGCCCTTGTCATGGTGAGTCAAGTAATCACCTCATTGCAGTAATTAAAATGCATACGTCTTAATATAATCAAAATCCTAAGCTTTGTAAATATATAAAGTTCCCCTCCTCTGCTTATAGTAGTGATGGAAAAAGGCAGTTGATTTCTCTCTTCCAACCCTCACATCCCCTCTTTCCACTGGCTAGCTAAGAAGTCTGGTGCCACTAAAATCAGAGAGGCAGAACGTGAGAGAAGAGTCTGGAAAAGCCTGGCCTGAGTGATCTCAGTGCAATTGGTAATGGTTTCTCCCAGTCTTGGTGGGTGAGGAAAGCTGCCCTTCCTCACCAGTACTCTCTCACAGATGCTTTGGAGACCTCACTAGGATCATTAGACGGTGCTTTTTATAATACAGATAATGATGCTTTCCTTAAGCTGACCACTCACCTTTCCTCTTCTACCTCTTGAGAATCCGGCAGTCTCTTCCCCCAGCTAGGTTCTCTAGACCCTCTTCTAGCAGAAGATATAAATCACTACCAATGACCCCAGGGTGGCCCACAAAGCATCCTTGCCCCACCACTGGTATTCATGAACCTAATCCTCAGCACAACTTTGTCCCCATCACACCCCTGTTCTGTCACCTTGGGCCACAGCTTCTCACCTTTAGATTCCTTCAACTTGTGTCTGACACTGCACAACTGGGACACACATAAGGCTTTTCAAGTGTTCTTTATTAATCTTCTACTCCGAGGTTTGGAGAAAATCACTCCTCTGCTGCAGGTGGAGATACTTCCCCATCAGATTCTCTGGCTTATTTCCAATCTCCCAAGACATTTAATCTTCAATATCTTGATAGCCAAAATGCAAAGTATCAACAGCTTAAATCTACCTGTACTCATATTTTGGGATCCTTTTATTAAAACTGGAATAGAATCCCATTTTAATGTCCTTTTCATGCACAATCCTATCTATAATACTACCATTGGAATAAACCACAGGCAACTATTTCCTGTATTTCTTTCTAATCTCTTATTCTGTGTAGCTGAATTTTTCAAACTGATACTAAACTTAATTACATGTATATTTCCAGGTTTTTAAAATTAGCACTTTAATGTTTTTTGTCATTACTCTTCAAAAATATGATTTGAAAAAAAGATTCACAATAACTGCAAACTGGAAACAACTCAAATATCCTTCAATAGGGTGGATTAACAAATTTTAAAATATTCACAAAATGAAACAGTATGCATCAGTGAAAATGAATGAACTATAATTACATTCAGCATCATGAAAAGCAGGCACAAAAGAGTGTGTAATGTGCAATTCCCTTTACATAAGTTAGAAAACAGGCAAATTGTAATCAAAGTTGATGAAAATAAAAATGGCAGCTACTGTTGGGGAGTGATATTGAACAGAAGGTGATAGGAGGAGTCCTGTGATGGGCCAGAAATGTACCCTCAATCAGGGTGGTAGTTATGGATGTATATAAAATTTGTTAAATTCTGAATTTAAGATTGGTATACTTTACGTATGTTATAGTTCAATTTAAAAATTATAAATGATGAGCAGGAAAAGTATGTGTTTTGAAAAAGTTTATTTACTTATTTTTGAGAGAGAGAGAGAAAGAGACAGACAGACAGACAGAATCCAAAGCAAGATCCAAGCTCTGAGCTGTCAGCACAGAGCCTGACATGGAGCTTGAACTCATTAACCTGAGATCATGACCCAAGCAGAAGTCCAACGCTCAACCAACGAGCCACTTGGGCTCCTCAAGTAGGTTTTAATTTTTAAGGTCTAGATGTCACTTCCTCATGACCCTTTCTTCATTTATTCCTTGTTAAATGTTTACTGTTTCTTTTCCCATATTTTTTACTTTAATGTGAGGGAAATAAGCCCTTGTCAATCTTTAGGTGCATATCTTATTCCATGGGAGACATTATTAGAAGTGAAATTATTGGATGAGACATGAGGAACATTTTTAAATAGCTTAATGTATATTTTCTGCTCACCAGAAAATTTGCCCCAGTATGCATGTTTTTTTCATCACCTACTATCGGCCTTAAGAGTTACCATCTATCCTATTTTCATAAAATCAATTGACCAAAATGCCTTTCTGGTCTTTAAAGAAGGGAGGGAGATCCCTCTGGAGGGGAGGCTATGACCACAGTCCCACATAAGATGGAGAATAAATCCCTCTAGAACATTTAATAGGGTTCCTAGTAAAGGTTATCATCAACAGAGGGCTGAGAAATCAATTCACATGATGCTTTATTTTAACTTAATATTATATTGGGGTGAAAATCAAATAATTTTGTTGATAAACCCTTCAAACTGGTACTTATCTCAAGGTTCTGACACTTTCACACATTGCTCTATAAAAAAAAAAAACTCATTGTGGGGCCTGGCAAGAAAAGACCTTCTTATTATTTTTTCTTTAATATTTTTAACATTTTTTGAGAGACAGTACAAGCAGGGAAAGTACAGAGAGGGAGGGGGACACAGAATCTGAAGCAGGCTCCAGGCCCTGAGCTGTCAGCACAGAGCCTGATGCAGGGCTTGAATTCATGAACAGCAAGGTCATGACCTGAGCTGAAGTCAGACACTTAACCAACTGAGCCACCCAGGCACCCCAACCCTCTTATTTTCAAGACAAAAATAGCAATTCCTAAAGCAGCTATTCTTACATATAAATTCTTCCTAAAAACTTTAGAAGCATTTGCTAAGTTTAAGAAAAGCCCTTTGAATTTAAATTCTAATAATGTTACAATATTAATTTAAGAAGAATTTGTACCTTTACAATACTGACTCCTTCCATTTAGCTAAAAGGTACTCCAATGTTCTTTATCAGTTTTCTTGAGATTTTGTGATTTTCTTCATATAGGACCTACACATCTCTTTTTATATTGGTTCCTAATTAGTTAATTGGTTTGGGGTGCTCTTGTAAATGGGATTTTCCCCCATTATGTTTACTTACCAGTTGTTGCTGGTATAGAGATGTGTTGGTTTTTATACATTGCTTTTGATGCAGGTGGTTTTGAACTGTCATTAATTTAGAATCTTTTAGTTGCCTCACTTGGATTTTCTAAGATAATTTTGGGAATATTGATGCTGAAGGAAAGTCATTTTACAACTTTCCCTCACTCTTTTTTGAATCATTCCACGCTCATTTTTCACAACATTCTTATTTCAAAGCTGGTTGGCCTTTGCTGTGCCCACCCCCAAATTCATTACACATGTGCATGTACACATATACATAATCATGCCAAAACAATACCGAAGAGATATATAATATGGCAGCATCAGGAATACTCTTCATCTCTATGGGGCCAGCTTTGGGGTAAAGCTTGATCCAGTGGCCTGACACTGTCACCAAGAGCCTAGTTTCTCCATCTCTGTACTCTGTGCTCTGTGCCATTGTCTCAGCCCGCCCCTGACCCACCTCAAGATATCCACTGCATCCCCAAAGCTCCAAGTTTTCTTCCTGTGAAAACCAAAGCCAAAAGCAAAGCAAATCAGAATAAACACAAACAAACAGCAACAATAAAAGTCACAGTGTCAGTTCTGTACCTTACTTCCCTGCATTTTCCAAAGAAGAGAGAAAGAGAAAAGCTTCTTTCTTTCTTGAAAAAATTTCTCCTTAGCGGCTTCCCCAGAAAACATCTCACATTGAGTTCTGTCCACTGGTATGACATGACAATTCCTGATCCCATCACTCGACAGAAGGGCAAAGCCACACTGATAGATTCAAGTCAGTCAAGACCCATTGCTGGAAATGGCAGGGAGGTCAAAACCCTCAATGAGTGAGAATGAGGTGGTGACCAAAAATATTTAGGAGGGGGCAGTGAATGCTAGGCAGCAAACCACAGATCTTCACCTAAGATGGCAGGTGCTAGCTAGAGTTTTGTTTAGTTCCTATCCCCTACAAATTGATACTTAGCCAGTCCATGCTGCCTACGGCAGAGTCCCCTGCAAGTTTAAGTCTCCATATTAGTGCTCAACCAGTATTAATTATGATGTGTTGATGACCCCAATTCCTATCTCCTCTTTATCAAGGAACTGAAGGCTTTATAACAATAGGGCCTTGGAGTTTTCTCTACATTGAAGCCTCAGATTGAAGTACTATCTGTAGTATGCTACATTCTCAAAGAGCCACCTCAATGCTAAGCCATTCTTTACTAATGAAAACCCAACTTCCAAATAAAATCACCCTCTCCTTAATCCCATAGGATTACCTCTCATTATAAAGAACAAAGTTGTTAGGGCACCTGGGTGGCTCAGTCATTAAGTGTCCAGCTTTGGCTCAGGTCATGATCTCACAGTTCTTGGGTTCGAGCCCTGTGTCGGGCTCTGTGCTGACAGCTAGTTCAGAGCCTGGAGCCTGCTTCAGATTCTGTGTCTCCCTCTCTCTCTGACCCTCCCCTGCTCACGCTTTCTCTCTGTCTCTCAAAAATAAATAAAAAACAATTTTAAAAAATTTAAAAAAAAGAACAAAGTTACTTTTTACATAAGAATGCCAGCCTGTTCATACTCACACTCAATTTTTATTTTTACCCTGGAAGATGCCACAGATTCTTTTCAGATACTACTATTCCCTCTGGGACACAGAATCCCATCCTCTGGAGTCTGGCATCTTGCTTTTAGATATAATCCTTTCCCACCAGGTTGTGCAGCTGCTTCTGAACAGATCTTATCTCAGGATCCATATCAGATCTGTCTACGTGGTCTCCACAATGCTTTTGACAGTGCTATAAACATTCTAGGTGCCCAATAAATATTTTTAATGACTTGAGAATTTCTTTCCCTTGGAAGAATGATATACCCCTTGAAGAGGAACAAAGCAAGCTAAGACCATGTATGTTAGTTCCACAGATTATATACTCTATTGGTCATTTCTTAGATTTTTAATATGCAAACTTCATAAAGCACATATATTTTCAAATATGCTTTCCTGATCATTACTTGTAAAGGAAAAGATTTATACTTATGTCATTAAAACTCAGTGCAATACTATTAACAACAAGATGTGCAGGTAAAAGTCTTAAATTACATTTTAAATACAGCATTACGAGGCACCTGGGTGGCTTAGTCAGTTAAGGGCCTGACTCTTGGTTTCTGCTCAGGTCATTATCTCACAGTTCATGAGTTTGAGTCCCACGTCAGATTCTGTGTTGGCAGCATGAAACCTGCCTTGGAATTCTCTCTCTCTGCCACTCCCCCACTTGCACTCTGTCTCTCTCAAAATAAATAAATAAACTTGAAAATAAAATAATAAAACAAAATAAAATAAAAATAAATAAAATGCAGCATACATGGAATTTAAAGGGCACAGGAGTGTCCCTGCTGTTGCTGAGGGGAAGAGAAGATTCTAAGAGAGGACCTGGCACAGGAGTCATACGGATGAGATGACAAATAAGCTGGAATATAGCGGTGACATGACAAGAATCCTGGTTTAAAACTTTTATTTATTTATTTGTTTTATTATTATTTTTTTAAGTAGACTCCACACCCAGCATGGATCCCAATGCGGGGCTTGAACTCATGACCCTGAGATCAAGACCTGAGCTGAGATCAAGAGTCAGACACTTAACTGACTGACCCACCCAAGGGCTCCTTTTCTTCTTTTTAAGTGAGCAAAACTGTCTACTTGTTTTAAAGTATTCTGCCTCCTAAAGCCTCAGTCAACTCCCTGAAGTCTGAGCCTGTTCAGCCTCCTAAATGTGGTGCCTTTTTATCAGTTCTTCTGAGTCTGATATTTACTTAACACTGTCCTTTTGTCACCCAGTTACACCAACACCTCACGCCACCCCCTTCTGTAATCCTCGACAAACAGTGGCTTCAACCCTTCTCTCCAATTCCTTCTCCACTTTCTTCAAGCTGCAAACGACGTCCATTAAAAGAAATGAATGTTTTATTGTAAATTTGTATTTGCCTTCTTTCCCTAACAACCATATTTATTACTGTGTATCCATTTCTATGCCCTATCACAAACACACTATTTATCACAAACAGAATATTTATGTTCTATGTCCTATCACAAACTGTACATGTTTCTGCACACAAATTATGAACAGCCTTACTAAATGTTCAGTGATCAGCAAGAGATGGTTAAACTTGGTTTTGTTTATTTTTTCTTTTTTGAGTACAGTTGGCACACAATGTTACATTAGTTTCAGGTGTACAATGTAGTGATTTCACAAGTTTATGATTAGGCTGTTAAGCTGTTTACCACAAGGGTAGCTACCGTCTGTCCCAATATGTCACTATTACAATATGAAATGGTTAAACTTTTAGCTTCTTGACATAGTAGTCACTTCTTACTAGATATTTAATGGGGTTTAACTACATTTTAGGAAATTGGTTGGCTGGTTTGTGTTGACATGTAATAGATTATAATCATTCTTTTAAAATAACGAGCAATAGGATTTGGTTAGCAGTTTTATGCAAAATGTCTGATTTCTCAGGAAAAATTCTTATGATTATCAGTTCACCATGGATGGGAAAAAAACATTTTTCAGCATATTTGAAGTTCTTACTCAAAGACAGGGCTAAATGAGATGGAGAGGTCCAGGTGATTATTATGTGGATCCCCCATTCTCCAACAACCCCGGAACAGGAGGGGAGATAAACATTTATTCATCAAACCACAATACAGGTCTCATTGTGGTAAGTGATAAAATTGGGGCAGAAACAACGCTCTTTATGACCCAGGGGATGCAATAATTCTGCTTGGAACCAAAGATAGAGGTTTGATGATGAAGCCTAAAATTATCAAGTTAAAAAAGAAAGTTTGTAAGCATTAGCAAATGTATTCATGTGTATTAATCACAGCATCATAGCTTTAAAGAGAACTACAAATATCTCAAATTTTCACCCCGGTGGTAGAGGATGAGGTGCAATTTTGCATTCTGGGAGAAAAGCTAAGCCTGTTAGGAAAACAAATAGGGTAAGTAAGAATATGAATGAGATATATACTTCCTAAGCAAATAAAGTGCTTGGATTATTTTAAATTATACATTAGTCATACGACCTTGATCAAGAACCTAACTTCTCTTGGCTTCATTTTCTTCGTCTGCAAAACTGGGACTTGAATTAAATGATCTCTGAATGTCTCATAAGGTCAAAAATGCTATGATAATATTATTTGCATACAAGTCAGCAAATTTTTATTGAGTGCCTGCCATGTATACAATGCTGTGTGCCCTGGAAAATTAAAACTAACATAATGCACAGCCTCTGACCTCAAAAAACTTATAATCTTTATGGAGAAGTCCATCAGTGTCAGACTGTATGTGCTTAAGTCCCAAAAGGCGGGTCGAAACAATAAGTAATTTGGGAATTGAGAGAACAGAGGGTCTAGGAACCAAAGCAACATCCTGGAAAAGAAAATCTTAAAATACGCCTCAAAAGATGTTCAGGTAGGAAATGAGAGGGAAAAGGCACCCAACCCCTCCATCTACCTCCTACTCCTGACGCAAAGCAGACCCTAAAGGGAGTGTACGGGAATCATCACAGCTCCAGATCATTGTTTGAAAAGTACTACCTTATCATTTCAGCAGTTCACCACTAAATGTAAATATCTATGCGTTACAGCAGTTAGTAAGGACCGGTTTCTGGAACTTACATTTTGTTATTTCTGTGGGTGCTGTTCTTAGTTTTATGTGGTCATCAATTCAAAATTTGAAAATAAATCTACATTCTGAGCAGCAGCAGTAATGATAAAAACCTCAATACCTTGTCCCCAGTGTTTATTATTAATGACAATAGTATCTGTTCAATGATTCATACACCTTCCTCCCTCAGTGCTCATGGGTGCAATTAACTCATTGTCACAGGCATTGTCACTGGGCAGAGTATTCTGTGAAGTGTAATGGTCTTCTGATTATTATACTGTGGCATGTGAGTAATGTACTCCACCATTTCATAGACTATCGTTTGTGAGAATATGTTATTATCACTTGGATGAGATTTCTCGGGAAACAAGAATTAAATTTTAATATAAGAAATGCTTGTAGTTCGACACAGTGATTCATTTATAACACAATAATCATACATTGAACATGACAAGTTGAGAAAACTGAGAAATATATATAATTCCTGCAAAAAGTTATTTTTTGTGTAAAGGTGCATTATAAAACACTCACCAAAAATGAAACCAAATTATGCAAAGGTTCTGTAGGTTTTATACACAGTGATAAAGATCATCTGTTTTATGACAAACATACTCAATGCTCTCTTTCTTCTACTCACTGCCCGCATGGTCAGACCCTTCGTCCCCACTCACCACGTTCTCTGTGCGCTTATGACTGATTACTTCCTATCAGTTCTGTCTTTTCCTCTAACTCTGTAGAAGAATGACTGTAAGTCTCTGTCATTATAAACATCTCTGGAGATTGTAAAATAAGGTAGTTTTTTAAAAATATCAATTTAAAAGGGGTCTGAGAGCACTCACTAGTTTATATAAATATATTATTAGGTACTCTGTAGATCTAGTGAAGCTGATCAAATTCTACCCTGAGGAAATATGTACCATGAGGACAGGTCTGGCTAGTGGCTGGGTCACACTAAATACCATGGCAGAGTCTGTTCAAGCTCTAAATGCAATTCAGGGCTCAGTCCTAATCTTCTATTTCTGAACCACTAATCCACCTTAGGAAAGTTAAGTGGAAACTGAAGACCAATATTTCAAAGGCAGAGATATTTGAAACCCCAATACATCAAGTCTTTCACGTTATCCTTGGTCATTATATCTAAGGAATCTGTGTCTCATAATTTCTAATTTGATAGAAAGCACCAAAACCCCTTTCTCTGGATAAAAGGGAAAAGCTTGAGGATTAGAAATTTGAGAACATGCCGCCATTTATCTGAATTGTAGAAGTATTGTCAATGAATGTATGGCTTCATTGAGATGTAGGTGGAGGGATGCCCCCAAAAAGAGAAAATCATGTACTTAAAAGTCCAGGTTATTTATTTTATAAAAAGTGTGACTAACATTGTGAATATGTAAACTAGACTTGGTAAATTATTTTTTTCTTTTATAGTTTATTGTCAAGTTGATTTCCATATAACACCCAGTGCTCATCCCCCCAAGTGCCCTCCTCCATGTCCATCACCCCCTTACCCCCCATCAGCCCTCAGTTTCTTCTCAGTATTCAAGAGTCTTTCATGATTTGCCTTCCTCTCTCTCCCCAACTATTTTCCCCTTCCCGTCCCCCATGGTCCTCTGTTAAGTTTCTCCTATTCCACTTATGAGTGAAAACATATGGTATCTGTTTTTCTCTTCCTGACATTTCACTTAGCATGACATCCTCGAGTTCTATCCACATTGCTACGAATGGACAGATTTCATTCTTTCTCATTGCCATGTAGTAGTATTCCATTGTATATATAAACCACATCTTCTTGATCCATCCATCAGTTGATGGACATTTAGGCTTTTTCCATAAATTGGCGATTGTTGAAAGCACAGCTATGAACATTGGGGTACATGTGCCCCTATGCATCAGCATTTCTGTATCCATTGGGTAAATTCCTAGCAGTGCTATTGCTGGGTCATAGGGGAGTTCTATTGTTAATTTTTTGAGGAACCTTCATAGTGTCTTCCAGAGCAGCTGCACCAGTTTACATTCCCACCAACAGTGTAGGAGGGTGCCCATTTCTCCACATCCTCGCCAGCATCTATAGTCTCCTGATTTGTTCATTCTAGCCACTCTGACCAACATAAAGTAATATCTCAGTGTGGTTTGATTTGTATTTCCCTGATGATGAGTGATGCTGAGCATTGTTTCGTGTCTCTGTTGGCCATTGGATGTCCTTTTTGGAGAAGTGTCTGTTCATGTCTTCTGCCCATTTCTTCACTGGATTATTTGTTTTTTGGGTGTGGAGTTTGGTGAGTTCCTTATAGATTTTAGATACTAGCCCTTTATCCGATATGTCATTTGCAACTATCTTTTCCCATTCCATCAGTTTCCTATTAGTTTTATTGATTGTTTCCTTTGCAGTGCAGAAGCTTTTTATCTTGATGAGGTCCCAATAGTTCATTTTTAATTCCTTTGCCTTTGGGGATGTGTTTTTAATTCCTTTGCCTTTGGGGATGTGTCCAGTAGGAAATTGCTGCAGTTGAGGTCAAGGAGGTTGTTTCCTACTTTCTTCTCTAGGGTTTTGATGGTTTCCTGTCTCACATTCAGGTCTTTCATCCATTTTGAGTTTATTTTTGTGCATGGTGTAAGAAAGTGGTCATGTTTCATTCTTTTGCATATTGCTGTCCAGTTCTCCCAGCACCACCTGTTAAAGAGGCTGTCTTTTTTCCATTGGATATTCTTTCATGCTTTGTCAAAGATTAATTGGCCATATATTTGTGGGTTCAATTCTGGGTTCTCTATTCTATTCCTATGGTCTGTGTGTCTGTTTTTGTGCTAATTACACTTGGTAGATTATTGAAACAAAAAAAAATAATTCTCATATCATAATATTTATGTTAAAAACTTCAGGAGCAAATGAGACCACAGATCTGTTATTGGGAAGAGACAGAACAAGAGTTAAAGGAACTTCACCACCCCAACTTCATCTTCCCTCATATAAGAAGGCCTACTTCAGGTATATGACATGACTTGTTAGAGCAGGTGAAGTTCATGGTCATCCAGCCAAGATACCCCAGGACTGGACTAAAAAGGCACATAAGACTGAGCAAAGTCTTGGATCAGTTCACTGTGTCCAGAGGGAGAATGTGGAGACACTGAGTAGCAGATGGGTAAAGAGGGTTGTATGGGGAGGGTTAGAACATGATAAGAATTGCCAACAAAGAGCATAGCATTATGGAAGGAAGGAACATTTAACTGTCACTTTCTGAAGGAATACTTCCAAGGTAGCCCATATGTTGTACCAGAACTTACTTCCAAGTACTTTCTGCTCTGGTTTCAGATACTTATGAAAGACAGAGTGAAAGGGCAATTAAAAGTCCCCTTGAAGGGGCATCTGCATGGCTCAGTTGGTTAAGCATCCAACTTCGGCTCAGGTAATGATCCCACAGTTTGTGAGTTTGAGCCTCATGTCAGGCTCTGTGCAGACAGCTAGCACAGAGCCTGGAGCCTGTCTTCAGATTCTGTGCCTCCCCATCTCTCCGCTGTCCCTCTCTCTTAAAAATAAATAAAAACATTAAAAATTTTTTTAAAATGTCCCTTTGAAGACTAGTGTGTATTCAGTCGAGGAAGATGGGCAAGGAGGTAGCTCTTTGTTTCACAGAGATCTGGAGGACATTGGTCAACTCCAAGAAATGTGACAATCTGTATTCATCTACGCAGCCCAGAGGAGTTTCTGTCTGATGTCCCCAACTCTTCACTATCCCCTGCACAGAGGATCCCTAGGACCCATCCATCAGGCCCCAAGAGCCCTCATGAAGAGCACACATTTCAGTCTATTTGGGACTATTTAAGCAAATCTTAAAACAATCATGTCTTAAGATGTTTTGGAATAAATTCACATGTGATAGAAGTTTTAACTGGATAACCGCTTTGTCTGAGTAACTATTCTATAATTTTATTGGGTAAATTTAGAGTTCTCTTCAGGAGTTCTCTCATTTTGTGTAGGCATGAAGAAGGAGAAATAATGGGAGGGTAGGGCTGATGGAAGGAACCACAGCACAGACCACATGTGAGTACTTTAGCCTTAAAAATCCCAATGTTCCAGGGGCGCCTGGGTAGCTCAGTCATTTGAGTGTCTGGCTTTGGCCAAGTCATGATTTCATGGTTTGTGGGTTCGAGCCCTGCATCAGGCTCTGTGCTGACAGCTAGCTCAGAGCCTGGAGCCTGTCTTCAGATTCTGTGTCTCCCTCTCTCTGGCCCTCCCCTGCTCATGCTATCTCTCTCTCAAAAATAAATAAAACATTAAAAAATATCCCAATGTTCCAGTGCTTGCTTCAGCAGCACATATAATAAAATTGGAATGATACAGGGAAGATTAGTATGGCCTCTGCACAAGGATGACATGCAAATTTGTGAAGCTTTTCATATTTTTGCTCGTATTTCTTTTTAAAAATCCTCCCCCCCTCAAATCCCAATATTCCAAAGCCTATAAAAAATAGGTGTTTGCCTTTCTTTAGGTAAGATAATACTCTTACTTAGAATGATAAAAAGACAGCCAGGAGGGTTTCACTGAGACTTTATTTCCTATCAAATATGAAGCAACTAATACCCAAAAATAACTTCCATTGCTTCCGTCTGCCTGGAGACTGGATTCTTCAACTGTCCAAGCCATCTCAAACCCACCCAAATAGGGAATTGTCCAATGAACTCCTTGACACCAGGGACAGCAGCACTACCAACAAGCTATTCCCAGAATTGTTTTCTAAAGCCAACGCATCCTTTCTGAATTGGCTTTCATGGCTTGGAGAAGGTGGCAGTGTTTTTCCCTCCCTCCTCCACCCACCCATGCTTCCCTTGACTGAGGTCTTGGAGCATTGATGAGTCAGTTTAAAAAAAAAGAAAAAAGTTCTTGTCTTACCCATCTAGTTCCACAAAAGAGGACACTTCAAAACAAAAGAAACAAAAATATCAGAAGAAGTTTGAAAAGAAGCAAGAAAAAAAAGAATAAATAAAAAAGGGTGGAACATCACAAAAAGGGGGAAAAAAAAGAAAAAGAAAGCATTCTTCCACTGATAATACTTCTGAGATCTCGATAAAGTAATGGAATCTTAGGCTTAAGCCATTAAATTTAAGTTTTGGTTTTGAATATTATTTGAACTTCCTCACAATTTGCTATATAATTATGCTTTGCAGGACACCTGGGTGGCTCAATTGGTTAAGTCTCCAACTCTTGATTTCAGCTCAGGTCATAATTTCACAGTGGTGAGTTGGAGCTCCCATGTTGAGCTCTGCATTGACAGCTCGGGGCCTGCTTGGGATTCTCTCTCTCCCTCTTTCTTTGCCCTCCCCTACTCATGCTCTCTTTCTTCCTCATAATAAATAAACAAACTTTTTTTAAAGTATGCTTTGCAATAAATCACAGCCTTTTCCATATAGAATGAATGAATGAATGAGTAGAATGCGATGTCTTGGTGCTGGTAAATTTCAAAATAATGAGAAACAATAAAGAATGGAATTTGTCTAAAACATAAATAGCACTGTCACCCGGCTTCCTGGGGGTTGCTCTTGTCTCACACTCTTACATTAATGAATTAAACACAGGTTTTTACACTGAAGTTTCCACGCAGTTTTTCTATGCTGCCTCCCTTTAGTGTCATGATTCTTAGTCTTGTTAAGAATTTGATAGAATGCTCAACCTGTCTAGAAAAAAATGAAGAAATGCACAAATAACCAATAGTTCAGAGAGCTTCTGGGCTCCCTGAAGCCTTTAACTGATTCCTCAGGGGCTCATGGACATTTAGTTACTAACACCTTTGCAACCATAGTGCTTCAGGAGATACACCTTTAAGGCTTCTGCAACTGGTGTCATGACTAACTATGAGCTCTAACCATTCAAAAAGCCAGTCAGTTACCTTGGTACAAATGTGTCTTTGAGATGAGGAGATGACATTCTCCTAGGGAATGGAGAGAAATCACCCAAAAGGCCAGTTACCAGATTTTAAATATTACATATAGTATCACAATAAATTGAGTGATAGAACTGCAAAAGGATGCATGTCACAGATACTAGAGAATATATTAAGATAGAGTTAATCGCCAAATTATAATACAGAGAGTTCCCATATACTTGACATCACTGGAATTCTCAAGAATTACAAATATTTGTCAAATTTTATACACTGTAAATCTGCGTTATTTCATAGCCAAGATAAAGTCAATAAAGTTTGTTAATTTACCATAAAATCTCACTTTATAATAAAAACATGATTCTCAACCCCCATGACAAGGTTTTAACTACAATTATGTATTATATTGACACTAAGCAATGAAGCCAGTAACATAATACCCTAAGACACCAAGAGCAAGTGTACACGCCATCAATAGGAAAAGCAAGAATAGATAGTTAAGACGAGAAAAACATCAGAGACAGAGCAACATGTCTAGCCCTTTGGACCCTAGAAACTACAGAAAGTAAGACATGAAGCAAGATTTAATAACTAGGCTTACATAAATTAAAAGAAACATTGTTTAAAGAGAGAGAGCATGGATTTATTCCAAAGCCAGGAAGCTATAATATATATATTAAAAATACCAGCTAAATCTCCCAAACAAACTCAAAATTATTATAAAACACTTAGAAGAATTTTTTTGGAAGAATCAATTTAACTTATACTTTAAGGTGAAGTTTAGAATTGAAAAAAAGCTGACAACCAAAATTCTTTCTGCATGTTGGTATAAGACTCCATATCTCTCTAATGAAGAAAACCATCTGGCTTTCTTTACTTATGTATGCAGTCTTTACTGATGTGGCATGATTTACTTCTGCTTAATTTTGTAATATTCTTTTCTCCCTTTACAGCTTTCTTTTCAAGCATGCCTTAGAGAACGACATTCTCTAGAATATTGCTGAATTGCATGACTTCTGAGATTCTTGGGGAAACATTTTGTTGTTCTTGCTATGAGAAGATCTTTGAGGAGAGCTATTAGCATAGTACATTAAAAACAATAAATATTTATTGACCCAAGTAAGTAGGCAGCTAGTCTAGATTTTTCCAAGCATCTATGGCTCTAACATCTGGGCTTATGTGGTTTACACTCCAGCTGTCAGAACAAAACAAATATGAGATTTGGGGCAGTAGGTGATCATTGTCAAGTACATGGTATGTGTAAGTGTGCAGAGGAGATCACACAGAGTTATGTGATCATGAAAAGTTTCAAGGACCATGTGGAAATCTGCCACTTTTTGCATGGATATCTGAACAAGATGGAGCTAGCTGAAATATACTGATTATGATAATGACAGAGACCTTGACTCTTGTTTTTTACTCATTTCCTTAGCCAAACCAGCTCATATTCTTGGTGGCAAGTTCTATGCATCTACCCAGAGTCCCAAATTCTAATCAAGTTTTGGTAATTGAGAAATCAAATTTAGATTAAAATCAATCTTACACTTCCTCATTCACTTGGCATAATAAGAATAACTTAAGAGGAAAAATAAAAAGATAGTTTGTAAAGTGTATATTTATCTAATTGTAATACATTAGTCATTGTCCCCTTCTTAGGTGATGCTAAGTAACTCTGGTAATACGAGGTTGTAGTCACTTAAGATTTTTGCTTAGAAGTTCAACAAATTTGTGATTCATTAATATGCTATCTTACTATTAGTGTACTAATACTTTGAGATTCAATGAAAACATAATGGTTTCATCACTTACTTTATGATAATAGATGCTAGCATTTTATTTATTTTTTTTTTTGAGAGACAGAGAGAGACAGCACGAGCAGGGGATGATCAGAGAGAGAGGGAGACACAGAATTTGAAATAGGCTCCAGGCTCTAAGCTAGTTGTCAGCACAGAGCCCGACGTGGGGCTCAAACCCACGAACCATGAGATCATGACCTGAGCCGAAGCCGGATGCTTAACCGACTGAGCCAACCAGGCGCCCCAGATGCTAGCATTTTAATGCCAATTTTTCTCACACAACTGTAGACCATCTGATGAAGGAGTAATAAATAAACATGACTTTGTATAGAGGAATTTTCAGAAAACCCAACAAAATTCATGAAGACTTAAAGAAAATGGGGAAATAAATACACATGTTATGTGCCCTGCTACTAAATACACATTTTCTGTGTTTTTCTACTACCTTTCAGAGTTTAATTTCAGTCTGGTGATTTTTGTTTTTGACCCAGATTGAATATAGCTAATCTACTGGTTTGCAGCAAATGGATTCAGATGACTCAGCAAGTCAGAAAATTATATGTAGTCTCCATGTAGGGGGTGTATATTCTAGTTAATTTCTAATAAAGTGTTCAGAAAACAAACTTAGTTAAAAGACCATGTGATTGTGTAATTAAAATATTTGGCCCAGAAAGGTCTTTTGCCATCACCAAGTAAAATTTACCATGTTTCAAAGAAATGCATGGGTAAACTAGAAGCAACAGTGCAAAGTAAGACTCTAACTCATGCTTCCTGCTCCAGTTCTGCTTTCCAGGTTTCCCATGTTCTACCACCTGAGCAGTGTCAACCTCAGCTAACCCTATAAACTATAAACTACCTGCAGCTATGGCAACAAGCTTCCAGTTTCCTGGAATCCCTAGGCACTGAACTTTTATAATCTCTATGCTTAAAACCTGAGGCAAAGAGTAGTTTTTCTCCTCAAACCACATCAATCCAGGAAAATAAAACCAAATAACCCCAGTCAATGGGGTTCACCAGATACTATTTTCAAGAGGTTAGGGTAACTCCCAGCGTAGGGATGGGGTGGTGGACATTTCCCACAAGTTCCCAGGTGATGGTGCTGCTGGTGGAGGCAGTTCTCACTGTGAAAGCCACTGGTCTATCAATAAACTCTTTTCTTGCTGTCATGGCTACCTGCCTGGCCATTTCTAGGCACCCTGAATCCAGGCACAAAACTATTGCACCCTGTCCACAAGAACAGACTTTTGCATAGTGGCACATCTAAAACAACTTCCCATATTTATTTTGATAATGTACAATATCATTCCTTAAATCTCACAAATATTTTTCTCTATGATGCTTAATTTTTGAAATTAGAAGTGACAAATATATCAGAATTCTAATTATAAATTTATCCTTACTAAACAATGTTAGTATGATTTCACTCTTGTTCTCACCCCCAAACCTGCCTTTTTGTAAAATGTCTCAGTGGGAAGAATGAAGCAGCTTTTCCATTCTCATGGACTTCTCCTTGGTCCAAAGTCATTTGAATGAAAGAAAAACAGAGTGAGTGGTAATTCTGTCCTACTTCCACTTCACTTGTAGGCCAAGAGTTCATTTGGAATTAGAGTATTCTCGACAGAGTGCTGTCTCACTAATACAAATTTCAATCCATCCCATTCTGTGCATCTAAAACATTTGCTCAGATTCTGAATCCTTATATTAATTCAAAGACACATATAAAACCAGTTTGAAAAGCTAAAGATACTATATAATTGTTCTAGTGAAGACTCTTGGTTGCAAAGAGAGTAACCACCTCAAGCTAACTCAGAGCAGTTTATTTGTTTGTACATATCTGGAGATTCAGGAAAAGTTGGAGTCTGATTCAGAGGAATGTCAGGAAGCTACATGGGGCTTTAATGAACTAGAGCTGGGAAATAGAAAGTAAGCAGATCAGGGACTCTCTCCAACACTCACTCTCTTTCTCTCTCTCTTTCTCTCTCTAAATGATGCATTTCCTCCTCCATTTCTTCACTAACCTTGCCCCTCCCCCAACTCCAACCAAACAGTACACAACCTACTCCCTTGGCTCCACATAGCTTAATTGTCCCAATTTTTCAAGATCCAAACTTTACAGGAGGAAAACAATATGGCTCCAGTAATTTCAGCCCTCCACTCCCAGTCTAGATTTTCTCTCCTCAACAGTGTGGGTGCCACCCCTAGCAAAAATGTTAGGCTAGGCCAGTCTTGCCTACTCTTGCAGAAACAGTGGGAGCAATGCCAATGGAGGACAGAGAGATGATTGTGCAGAGAGAAAAATAAAACTTCATTCAAGGTTACCAGCAGCCTGCCAGCTCATGCTAACACTCCAGAGTTGATCCAAGTTGGGGCAAGATCCAGGGGGCACATGCTCCCACACTGACAGTCATTGAATACAGGCTGTGCCCAGAAAGAGGGGTGACCTTGGGTGAGTCAGTTTCCTTCAGCTGAAACAACTCTCAAACAGGGCTGACAGCTGGTGGCATCTCTCAGCAGCCTTCTCAGCAGCTGGACACTCACTGCTTCATTCCTGGAAGGTAGTGGGGTAGCATATCACACAATCCACCACAGCCTACTCTTGGCACCATTTGAATATACTTCTTTCTATGGGTTCTGGGGACAGCTCCTTCAGGATTCCTGCAGATGTCTCTTCCTGGGAGAGCTTGGAAGAAGAAGGCTAGTGAGGAAAAAACAGAGCCTCCTCTGCTACAGTTGGTCTCAGTGCTGCAACAGATGTACTTTGTCTCCCTCCTCTACTACCCAGTCTAGACTCCTCTCTTAACCTCAACCAGCACTCTGTCTGCTCTCCATAATTTTCATGGTGATGTCACTCGGGTCCTTATCCCTGAGATCTTATCACTATGCTCTTCTCTGATTGTAATTACTGCACTTTTCTATCTACACTCAATGTAGGGCAAAGGATTACCAAAAAGCACCCAAGTGAATCATTCAGATCAAAGCTGTGTTCCTTCATATTACCATGTGTAACTGCAGCGCTACCTTCCCCTCCTCATCAGCATCATTATTTCTACCTAAATTGAAATTCGTCTTCTTGTCTGCTGTTCTCTGACACTAGAAGTACCAAATGCTGAGATGACAGCTTTAGCTTATGGTTCAAGGGGACTTTGGGCTGTGTCCTTTAATGGAAATGGAATGAAAGGCTTTCCTTTTGAGAACAAGAATCTCTAAAACTGACAGGATAAGAAGCACAAATTTCCCAAATGGATCAATGGGAGCAATGGCAAATAGGGTCATTTCTGTTTCCTCCACACTTGGTTCCTAAACTACATATTTTACCAGTAGGGATATAGCACCATTAAAAAGTCTTTGATTCAAGGTATGTTGTCCTAGAGGGTGAAGCCCCATACTGGTAAAGTATTATTTTGGAGCTATGTCTTCAGCTGAGCCTTCAACAGGCTGCCCCTCTATTCTCTCAGGCTGGCAACTCCTAGGTAATGTAGTATGCATTATGAGCAGTGGGTTTATGGTCGTGGACCTCCTCCTTTGCTATCAAGTGTGTTTGTTGGTATGATACAGACAGATCCTTGTTTGGGAATCAAACATTCCATAAGCCTCAATAGTGGTGCTAGCCAAAGCCTTGGAGGCAAGCAAGGCAAAACATTCCTGTTTGGAATATGTGTCTATTCCTATATAATGAATCATAGCTCTTCCATGATACAAGGGGTCAAATGTAGTCAGATTGCCATCAAGTAGATATTGGTTTTCCCAAGGGATGGTGCTATATTTGTAGCTCAGCTTTGGTCTCTGCTACTGGCAGTTGTCACTTCTGATGTGCTGTTGGGCCCATGCATAACTTGCATCCCTGCAATCATTGTTACTCATTTCATGTGTCCATGGGTAGCATTGGAGTGAATGAGAACAGAAGCTCTTTGATTTCAATAATTTTTTGGTTGTCCAGTGTCTCTTCAATGGTAGATACTCCCTGGTGGGTTTTAACATGCAGTACAAAGATCTTCACACTTTGTGTACACACCATATATTCATTCATGTCCTTCCCCTCCAGATTTCCTTGTTCTCAGTCTTCTAATCTTTCTTCTTCCAGGGCCCAAACAAGACAACCAATACATTCATCACTGCTCATGTGTTTGTGTATGTTTCATGCATTAAACCACAAAGTAGGATACTAGATATACTGCCTGAAACTCTACCCACTAAAGGGCTTTTTTTTATCACCAACCTCTTTCAAAAACATGTCTGGATAGTATGTTCTATACTGTTGGGTACTATAGAGAACCACTGTCTATTTTCAGCTGAATTTCCTATAAACCATACAGAGGGCTTTCCCCCCTCTGTCAGCTGGTATAAAGGATGACTGATAATATCATAGATACAGAGTGAATGAGAGCTGCTGGGTCAATATAGGTAGAGAAAGTAGGTATCTGGCCTACATGCTCATCCATATTGCTTGTGCCCTTTGTCCTGTTTAGGTTTGATCCAGCTGAACATCTTCCATTCTATCATCATAGATGTACTCTACCTTATAAAATAATGGATCTGATGAAATCCAGCTTATAACATACAGTTCTGTCCAAATAAACATTCAGTGTCCCGTGGAAAGATATTCTGCATCTACCAGGAGGTGTTTTTCAAAAAATGTATAATTCTCTGCTTCAAATGGCAGATTCTTGTCTCCAAATCTTGTGGACATACTCTGTAGTTTCTGCTCTTTGAGACTTAGCATAAACTCCACATGGTATATTTCTCCACCACTGATATCTCATACCACAGATCCTGCCAGGTCATATAGCTCAAGTGGCAGCGCACTCATACGTCAGCCTGGATTTACTACAGGACTCTTTCTTGCCCTGGGCCTAACTCAAGATGGCAGCCTTTGGCATCACCCAACATATAGGTCAGAGCTGTGTTTCCAGATGTGGGAAATGCTGTATTTACAACTTGAGAAGATCTACAAAGGTTTTCTTCTGTATGGTAGAAATTGCAAAATAAATAATTTGTTATTTATTTTGGAGGAAGTGCATAATGTGGAGGATGTGAAGAGTTCCTGATTGTTTATTGGCTTTATTCTCCATTCTCTAGAGTACATGAGTCCTTACAAAGTTCTCCAACCTGCTAGCCATTTCTTGCTATTTATTCTGTTTAGTATGATATGAAAAGACATTGGGCCAGCATAATGTTTTATAAGATGTTCATCTAGTCTATATTATGATAGCTGAGGGGAGAGTTGATGCAACAGTGGAACAAAATGGTAAATATTCTGTCCAGTCAAATAAATACAAACCATTTCTGTTCCTCTTTTTGGTTAGAAATGAAAAGTAATGCATCTGTCTGATCAATGGCCAAATACCATGTACTTGAAGCTAGTTTAATGCATTCTGGCAAAGATGCCACTTCAACCACAGTGGCTGCAACTGATCTATTACTTGGTTGAGTTTGCAGTGATCCATTGTCATCCTCTATGACTCATCTGGTATTTGCAATGTCCAGAATAGTAAATTAAGTGGAGATACAGTGGAATTTACACAACTTAATTCTTTAAGGCTTTAAGAATGGCACTAATTTCTGCCATTGCTTTCAAGATATGAGTTTTTGTTCATACTAATTATTTTAATATTAAGATGTGAAGGATCAGGGAAAGTTTTAGAGGTTTTCACTTGGTTATGGCTACTACAATAGTTTTTACCTCATAGGCCAAGAATCCAATATAGTCCTTAGGCAGGGAGGGGCTTGGGTATGATAAGGGGTGTGCCAATTACCAAGTGTGTCTATTCTAGTTATACATTTTGACACTAAGGAAATAAACAACTGATTTTTTCAAGGACCCAAGGGACCCAGGATAAACTGGACCAGATTGCCATAATGTCTCCACTCTAACAGATAAGGAGGCATGATTATGTTTCTAGTGTCCAGGAATCAATGTAGATTTTCGTCCAGCAGGCACCGCCTTTCCTCTGTACACAATGCCTTCACAGATGGGCATTAGGTGCCTTTGGGGGCATACCGAGAAAATTATTAATAGGTGCTTTTGGCCAGTATTGCACAGCATGTCTTCAGAGCCAGCCTTTGTTTCAGTAGATGAGTTCTGTATCTGAACACTGTCTCCAGTTCAGAAACCAGGTAAGAAATTGTGGCATTTTATTTAATTAGCTACTCACAGTCTCCTAATCATCCAACCTCATTTCCTTTACACCAATTCAAGAACACTTGCTGACTTCCATCTATTTTGCTCCTAGGTATGTTATTTTCTCTTAACTATCTTAATAACTCTCTGTAAGTTAGGCTCCCTTTGTGTTCAACATCACTACTAATTATGATAACAGAGTCCACCTGACTTAAAATGGTTAAGTGTTGCTATCTGGCTTTAATTCATTTTATTTATTTATTTATTTATTTATTTATTTATTTATAGGATTCTTTGATTCCCAGTGCTATTGTGGAGCCTAGATTTGCCTGTTGTCAGCCCGGGCCTTCTTAGTAATGCTGCTTTCATTCTCATCAGTGCATTCTTTATTGCTATGGCAGGTGGCATATCACTCAGGCCCCCCCCCCTACTATTAGTAGTCATCTAATAGAACTACATTGTATATCCTCTCTAACAATTCCACTTTTGTGAACTTTTACTTCCATTTTTCACTGTTGACTAGGACAATTCTGGCATTTCTACCTCATTTGGTAGCTTTTTCCATGCTTCTAGGAGCCATCTTGGCAGAACATTCCTAGCATGTCCACAGTGCTTGCAGGGTGCTAAATTATGTATCCTGGAAGAGGAAGAGTGCTCTTATTAAATTCTCCTAATCCAAATTTATGTTCTGCCATCTTTTGGTCTATTATCTTTATAATACAGTCCTACATATACCTTTTAAGCTGCTCAAAGTCTATGTTGTCTATGTCTTACTGTTCTTTCAGGAGATATAGTCCCTTGCCACTCCTAGAAGGTCTTGTATGCCCCCAACTCTGACTTAAGTTATTGACTTAGTGGCTAAGAAAATTATATTCTGAGGGCCATATGTTGTCTTACATGAGAGAGGCCTCTGAATGCTCTTCAAACAAAGAGGGAGTGCTAGCTTCTCACTTCTGTAGGTTCAGAGAAACCTGGAAATGCAGATTGAAAGTCACATTCACCTCAGATGTTTCTATTCCATATTCGGAGTCTCATTCTCTTCCATCCAGGGCTCTTACCTGAGTAGGGCAGACCAGACTTCATTTAGAGTTTGCCTTTTTAAAATCTCAGTCCCTCTTTGACTAAATCCTGGAATCAGCCTTTTTTTTTTGGACTTTCCACTGAAGGAAATGAGAGGCTCTTAACACATTACCAAAGAGTCCTCTGGCTTTCACCCTTGGCTTCTATTGCCAATTAATCACTCCCAGCTTTCCATTTTCATTTTTCAGAGTGTAATCTTATCAATACCTACCCCATTGTACCGTCCTTACAATCACTATTTCTCAAATGCCTGTTACATGGCACCAATTAATGTTTCCGTTCCCTTTCATAGGTATATCATTCCAGTTCACTGCCAGTAAATTTTTAAATAATTGCAGTTAGTGCCAAGGTCTATCTGTATTCCACACACCAACAGTTCCACATTCCAACTGGATGGTAGGTGATCTGGCTTCAAAATTCCATCTTGGCATCTGCCATCTTGGATCTTGCACCCAAATTTACACTTTGATACCTCTAGAAAGTAGATTTTGACACGAAGATTAGAATGCAGGATGTTTATTACAGAAGGGTCTTGGTTTCAACATCTGTGCAAGGGACAGAAGGAAAGAGGATTGACCCAAGGGGAGGTTGTGATGCAATCACAATGAAAGTATTTAACTGACCTCAACGGGAGATCTACAGTTTGGTTGGACCTTTAGAGTTGGTCCAGGTTGAGGTGACAGGATCAACTCTTTATACCATTGTGTTAATTAGTCATTGGATATGGACAGTCCCTGGAAAGAGGTATAATAATAATATGATCTCAACTGAAACAATTCCCAAGGAAGTGTAACGGCTGAGGGTCATCTTCTGTCAGCCCTTCCAGAAGCTAGAAATAACTACTGTAGCCTGGGGATGGACTCTGGGCAGAACCATAAAACATATGCACCACACAAAAATTAAGTATTGTAAGAGTTATGTGATTATTATTACTATTTTTTAATAAAATAGTATGACTTTGGGATACTTATTCATGAAGTATTTTGAAAAATTATATTTTTCTTCACAACATCTCTGGGGTAATAAGGTTGGTTATAATTATCTTTAATTTACAGATTTAAAAATTCTGAGGCTCAGAGAATTTAAAATAATTCCACTATTAGCAAAACTATTACCTGCTTCATGTTGATGCTTTCACAAATATCAAACAGTTGATACTAGTACAATTCTCAAATAATTAAAAAAAACATATTATATGATTTGAAGTCATGAGTGCTTTCCACTCTCCCACTGAGGGTTTTTATATGGAGATTTATATTGAATAAGAAGAAATTCAGTGTAAGAGTATAACATCAAACTTCATCTCTATAACACGTGAGTGAATTTTTTAAGCTTTTTGTTACAGCTCTGATCTTTTACACCAAGGAATAATTATAAGAATTGACACTCAAGAAACAGGTCAATCAGTGAATAAGAAAAGGGATTATTTTTAAACTAAGAGTTCTTGACAGTTCTCGTGGGCTGGAGGGAAACATCTCTTCAGACTGTGAAATAAAATAAATACCTTCTCTGAGAGCTAAAAAAAAAAAAATCAATCCTTAAAGGATTAAAAAAGAATTAAGCAAATTCATCTTTTAAAGAAAGACTTGTACCTAGGCCCACAAATTTTAACTATAACCAGACTGAATATACAATTATATCTAAAGAAAAATAATATGCCATATGAAAGAAGTTTAGTTACTGATGGAAGTATAGAACAGGTAGTTTCAGTAGCAACTATGGCATTATCAAGCCAACATTGTTCCTAATAGTGTGTGTCCAGCCCAAGAACTGACTGCCCAGGCCCAGTGGGACACATCCTCAAAAGATGAAGATAGATGGATTAGGCCATCTGCTCTTGAAATTATTAAACAACTTTATAAAAGTAAACCTTATGCTAATGTTGGTGTTATTGAGGTTAAAATTCTACTGCTAGTAATATTCTGCTAGTAAAATTCTACTAGCTGTGCTCTTTGTGCCTCCCTTACCCGCCTTCCCCAAATTATCAAAACAACATGCCTTTTTTGCATGGCAGCCAAAACATTTGGTAACATTCCCCAGCGACTGAAATTTTAGACTCCCAGTTTTTACTCTCAGTTTGTTCTTGGCACCTAGAGAGGAGGAGCAATAACTATCTTGAGACCCATATGGCAAGAGAAGGCCATTTGCTTTGCATGGACTAATGGATGGGCTTATTCCAGAAAGCTTCAACTTCCAGGAGGAATGACAAGCCAAAATCTGTCATTCTCTTCTGAGGTAGCCAGAATTGTTTTTCATAATGTCCAATCATCACAACAACTCTATGATAGGAAGATCATGTGTTTACCACCAGAGTGGACGTAGGAAAAACCTGCAGAAAATCTCTCTCCAGAAGTTCTCTTTTCATTGCAGCCCTATCAATGATTCTCTCAATTAGAATCATAACTACAATATCCTAACTGGACAGCCCCTCCTCCAGCTCAGGCTCCGGTCACAGACAATGCTCTATTATCAGCCAAGCCCCAGCAAGGAGTACCCTACACAAACTATTTCAGCATCATGTTACCATAGTGTACTTTACTGCTTTGTAGCTGTGGGCTAAGGAGTATCAGTGGATGTGGGATAGAGGCAGCAGTTCCATTGGATGATGATTGGATGCCATACACAGTTCTTGGCTTTCTCATCTACAACCTGACATAAGTTTCCTGAAGAATTCACCAGAATCCTCAGGCTATCCCAACATTCTTCACCAAAAGTGAAAAAGAGTGATACAATAACATAAACGACTCAGAAAAGGAAATATTTATTACTTTCTTTTTGCTGCCTCCTCTGTACCTTTTAGTTTATCATTCTATTGTTTTGTTTTTATAAATTGTACATTTAATACTGTCTCTTCCCATTAGGTGGTGAGCTCCTCAAGGAGCTATGGAAATAAAGACAAACAATTGAAAATAAGCAAAGGTTATTCATTCAGAGCTTGCTATAACAAGGGAGTCAGCAACCATCACTTGTATTTGGTAGAAACTCAAATAGAGGCAAGGGTGGTGGGAAAGTTTTATAATGCCAGAAATGGAAAGCTTCAGATATGCTCTGATTAACGGTTGTTGGCATTAGGAAGCAGGAGTTGAGCTAACTAGAAGTGGTGCATCTTATGTAATTGATTTGCGGAACATTATTGGCTTTCTGGTCAGTCTTGAGTTGAAAGCAGAGGGGAAAAATAGGGAAAGTGGGAAGTCATTTGCCATGTTCTGGCCATTCTAGACCAATTGCTGCAGAGATCGCAAATCAAAATTTTATTATCATATGTAGACTGATCATTGTCATTTTTACATCAGCCCCTCAGTATCCTGGTTTTATCATCATCTCTCTTGCAGAAAGTTGGTCATTTCAGTACAGGGTAGATGCCAAGATCTTTACTGCACAGGGACTGTTTCATTGTCTCCATCCTCAATAGTATCAGAAAATCTTCTTGACCTTTTGTTGTTATATCATCATGACAATCATTGGAGTAGGTTGTGAAGAAACATGTAAAACTGGATAAAATATAACAAACTTGTATCATAATCACTATCACAAAAAATAGGAATAACAAATCGTCCCTGAAAGATGATTCAGAACCAGGAACTCCAGTTGTCTAAGCAAAGTCAAAAGAATAAATCCTATATTCTACTAAGATCAGCCTTAGAGAGTCAAGTAGATTTTTCCTTAAGAAATTTCCTTAATCCTGTTCTACCTTCCTTATATCCATTTCATTGTTCCAAGTACAGTAAGAAGTATAAACAATGTCACAGATGCTTCAAGAACTAGCCAATAAGAAACAGCAATACAAATGTACATCACTATTCATGCCAAACACTTGAAACTGATCTGTTTTCCATCTAAGACAGAGGTAGTATTGTTAATAATTCCTTTTTATAAAAAATGTTTATATATGTATTTTGAGAGAGTGTGCGAGCAAGCATGGGAGGTGCAGAGAGAGGGAGAGAGAGAGAATCCCAAGCAGGCTCCATGCTGTCAGTGCAGAACCTGAAGTGGAATTCGAACCCATGAACCATGAGATCATGACCTAAGCCAAAACCAAGAGTCAGTCACTTAACCGGCTGAACCACCCAGGTGCCCTGTTAATAACTTCTGATAAAGTAAGTTTCTTAGAGTCTTTTCTGTTTGTCTGATTTCCATCATTGTGAATACTGCTCTGTTTGCATAGACAGTAATTCTTCCAGGTAGAGTGAATAATTATGGGTGCCCTCATTTAGGAACTCACATCTGATTTATAAAATTATTAATGACATAGAATTTCATTTTTATAAAATTGTAATAAAATACTTGTCTTCAGCCTTAGTGACATATATGATTAAGTTCTCTGTGTACAGAGAATTCTCAGCTTACTATTCCTAAGGTAAATGATGTGTTGGTGTGATACAAATATGATTAGGGTCATGGGTACAAATAAAGTAGTATCCTGTAGGGACATATGGAAGTCCAAGGAAAAAGAAGTCATTTATGACACAAAGTTGGAACCAAGGCATTACATCAGCTGGGTTATATATTTGCATCTCTATTAGTCTTTTTCAGATGACAAGTATTTGGCCCCTTGCCCTTCAAATGTTGCTGAATTAAAAGTTAGAATTACCTAGGATCTGATTAAGAGATTATAATAATTGGTTCTTTTTCTGGAAGAGAAGGACATTAGCAATGTCACAGGTTGATTTTTTTCTTAAGGTCATCCATTCATGTAGATGCAAGTGAAAATGTGACCAGCTATAATTCCTTGTGGTCTCATTTGATGAGACTAGAATTGTCCAGGGTTTTGATCATAGGGGTCTGGTGATAGACGGCATAACTAGCAGTCAGAAAGATTGAGGGGAGTGGATATCATTTGGAATAATTTAAGAATGGCATTAGAGTGTGCTGTAACAATTGTCATTAGTAAGGAGGAAAGAAAAGGACCACAGATAGTAAAAATCAGTGACCTTTAGAAATTGAGAGAAATAGTGAATATATACAAACACATCAAAAACAAAGAAAGAATTAGGTTGACATTTTGGTTTAATGTCTTGGCCAGAATCTGTTTACTCTTTGAGGTCATCTGCCTCTTCCAAATTTGCTGGGCTAGAGTCTGTTTCTGAAGATAGACTGTTGTAGAGAATTTCTGAGAATTCTTAGTTTAAGCTCCCCTATTCTTGTCCTACCCTTATAATGTTTCCAATTGTGTGGAATTCTGAAACACCTCTTTAGCTGCAAAATGTGAACCCAAAGATTGACTCCCTGGAGTTTCCCTGCTGTGTTTGTTGTTTAGACTTCCTGATCAAGTTATTTCCAAGAAGGTTCAAAAGCAGTTTTTCTTTGATGTGTCTTCCAATATATGAAACCTCCTTGTTGAATACCATGAAGAGTCTACCTAGGAAGATGTTGTTGGCAATAGAGAATATATATAGCACATGAGTCCCTTGTAATATTTTGTCTTACCTGCATGCAGCAAGGAGGAATTTAGTATTGAAGATAAAATCACTGAATGCATGAGTCTTCCAGTTATCAATGTGTCCTTGAGGGTGTGGATCATGTGAAGAACTAGTGAGAATACCTTTGGACAAGGGAGCTCAAGGGTTTTTGAAGATTCTTCTAATTTTAATTTAAAGAGCTTTTGGTTCTTTCGACCCTTCCGGAAGAGTATAGAGGATAAGGACAGTATACCTTTTGAGAAAGGGGTAGCATCTTACAGAGTTCTTTTTTTCCCCATATAGTGTGTTCCTTTGTCACTGACATAAAAGTTGACATGTAGCAGGTTTAAAACAAAATCAAACAGGTTTTTAACAACTACTGTAGTTTTTCAGCAAGGACATGCTTCAACCCAACCTGAAATTAGATATGCAGCAACTAAAACATATTCAAATCCCATAGAGGTAGAAACTGGATAAAATGTTTTTGAGGGTGTTCGAAAGGCCCTTGAGGCTTCTGGCAATGATCTACCTTTATAATTTTTCCAGGTTTATGCTATTGACAATTGATACGGGACCCAAAAATAACCTCAGCAATTTTTTCAAAATTTCCCCACCAATGCTGACTTAGGATAGTAACCAGATTGTACCATGATGAATACTATCAGGCCATTTTAGGAGCACCAAAGATTATCTGAGTGAAAAGTGAAACCAGATTTTTCTCATTTTTACCATACAAAATAGAATTTAGATATTAGTATTTTATAATGGCCTGTTTGAATTCCTCCACAGATTAATCTCTTCCAGGATTAGATAGGATCATAACCTTAATTATGGCTGCTTGTTTGCCACAATGATATGCTGGAGCATTTCTTTTATCTTCTACATTTTGTCTTTTTGCATAGGCTGCATTCCTTCTATAGACACCTCTCTAGGAAGTAGAAGTGCATCAAAATTTCCTCAACTTGTTTTTCATTTTTGATGGGGATTCTTGCCAAAGTGAGAGCATCCTTTTGCTTTCAAAGCATCCCAAAGTATGCACTACTCCATAAACATATCTGCTATCTGAACATATGTTTACTATCTGGTTTTGGTTAGTTGACAAGGTCTAGGAAGTGGTATAAGCTCTTTGTTTCAGCTGACTTTAACTGTAGTAGAGAACTATATATACCTATGGTAGAAGAGTAATTTAGGAATAGTATAAAACTTAAATTAGGGATGGCATACTGTATTCTGTTTGATAATTTTCAGTTTCAATTTTGAGGTATAATCTATCAATAATTAGGTCAGAGTTTTCAATAGCTTTCATAAATCTATCAGGACACAGGGAACTAAGACAATCATGAGTCTCCCTTTTTTCTGGTAGGAGTAAAAGAATGATAGGATTCAGGGTGTTACAACAGAGAACAGTGATGTGAAAGGGAGAGAGACAAAGGTTGGCTGGCCAAAAAGTGCTGCGTGTTCTCAGCCAGCATTGGTGTCTGTACTGTGTGAGGAACCATGAGGTCAAGCAGGGAACCCAGCCAGCAGAGGCACTGACAAGATTGGCAGCAGCACCTCCCCTGTCAAGAGTGAGGTTATGGTAAGCAATGGATTTTTGGAGATTCCCATGAAGTTGAGTTACAACTCCAAAAGCTTGTCAAGATTGCTCATGCACAAATAGACCAAAGAGCTTTTTGTAGTTTATGATGCCTAAGTACAGCTGTTGAAGGGCCCTCTTGGGGTTACAGAAGGCCCATTAGTGTTTGAGCTCCCTGAAGAAAGTCTCTTAAGGCAGACTTAGTCCATTTTTAAAGAGATGTTGCAATTTCAATGAAATTTAGCATCCATTATCTACAATATCCAGCCAAGTGTAGAAAATCTCTCAATAGTTATTTTTTGAAGCCTCTAAGATAAGTTTAGGCTGTCTTTAGTCTATAAAGAGAGTGTTTTTTCTCTCATTACATAGATTATACCTTAACTAATGAACTGTATTTTAGGAAAAATTGTAATTTGTCTTTTGAAATCGTATATCCTTTTTCTGCTAAGGCTGAGAGAAAGTAAATTGAATCTTTTTTACAGGCTTCCTTGTTTCAGAGAACTAAGGTAGGAGATCATCCACAGATTTTATCAGAAGTGAATCACAAGGGAAACTTACGTGTTGATTTAAAGAAAAACTATAGGGTGTGACTCTCCAGGTATATTGTTGTCCTCCTTAAGTAAAGGCAGAAATGTACTGACAATTCTAGTGTAAAGGCACCTGAAAAATGTTCAGTAAAGTTCCAATACAGTAAGGAAAGTGGCCTCAGGTGGAATTGATGACAGGATGGTATTCACATTAGGTACAACCAGGAAGTAAAGGATAACAATTCTGCTGATGGCCCTAAGGTCTGAACAAAGTGATATCCTCATCTGTTTGGTTCTTTTTTTTTTTTTTTTCTTTTTACTGACAGGACAGGAAGTATATAGCATGTATGAAGGCTTATGTAGTATGAGAAGACCTTTCGGTACAAGGCCTTCATCTACAAATTTGATCCTTTCCTTTGTTTCTAGCTTCAAGATATATTGGAGAAGTTTTGGTAATTGAGATCTACTGGAAATTTAATAGGTTCTTCTCCTTTTATTTTTTATATATGTCAGCTGAAATTTTAGCTCCCAGAGATAAGAATAATAGGAAAATCTTTTTCTGGGCTATGTATCAAATATAATGGAGAAGGCAAAAGATATCCAGAAAAGAAACAACTTGATTATGAATAGAGACATCCTCCAAAACTTTAAGAAATAGTCCTTCTAGTGTGCATTTAATATTACAATCTCATTTGCTGAATAAGTCTCTCCCTATTAAGTTTGCAGGGGTGCTATCACAGGATAGGGAAGGAATGTTTTTCAATCAAGGGACCAAGCTAAATGTTACAGTTAATGGCTGGGAGACAGGAAATATCTGTGACTATTTGAAATACCTACCACTTGAGTGATATGGTTGGTTACTAAAGGAGGTTGAGAAAATACAGCAAAGTTTGATGTAGGAACAGTAATATCTATACCTACCAGGAGGTGATGAGGCTGGCCATGTATATTTATATTTGGGTCACCTTGAATGTTTCAAGGTAAGGCAGGATATTGGGCTCTTTTCCTTTATTGAAGAATCCTTCAATCATCTAAATTAAAGGATTTTTCTTTACCTTGTTTTATTTTTATTTTTGTTTCTGTTTTTGTTTTGTAAACTGGAACCACCTTGTTTTCCAGTGTCATTTTTGTTTACACATGTCTACAAGTGTCCTTGTCAGTAGGTGGATACTTAGGAAGTAGGCCACCTATTTGTTCTATAGAGCCTTAAGATTATTTGGGGTTCCATCTCATTTTTGTTTTAAAACCCTTTGAAAGTGTTGTGAAGTATAATTCAGGTAAAGAGACTACTTCCCATTCCAATTTCTGTTTTTGAATTAGATCTCCAATTTCTTGTTGAACTCCATTGTCAAAATGAGATGAAAGGACTGTCTCCTTTTAAAATATTTTTAGAAGATATTTTCTAATATTTCCAAATATCTCCTATGGTTTTATCTCATTTATGTTTCACCTTTTTCCATACAGAATTTAGTATCTGAGTTTCCAACCACATGTGTACACATTAATATAGATTAGGTAGTCCTAGGTCTTAGGCCCCAAAAGAATTTTAAATTCTTCTATGAATGCGGCACCTGAGTGACTCAGTCAGTTAAGTGTCTGACTTCGGCTCAGGTCATGACCTCACAGTTTGTGGGTTCTAGCCCTGCATCAGGCTCTGGGCTGACAGCTCAGAGCCTGGAGCCTGCTTCAAATTCTGTGTCTTCCTCTCTCTCTGCCCCTCCCCCCCTCTCATGCAGGGTCTCTCTCTCAAAAATAAAACATAAATAAGTAAAAATTCTTTTATGAATCTTTGCTGATCTTGTCTGAGTTTAGGGAAATCCTCAGTATAGCTCTTGATTTAGTTTGTCCCAAGGTTTAAATTCTATAGTGGCCTACATACTTGACTCACGGATGGATAGATATTTAGAGGAAACTGGCATTCGGACGTTTAAGAGAATCAGTGGGGGCAGGTAGGTGAGCTGGATAAGAGGAAGAGAAGGGAAGAGTCAACAGGGGTACAGAAGGAGAGATCAGAAAGGTAAAAGAGAAAAGGAACATTTGATATGGAAAGGCAACTGGGGACAAGGATGGGTAGAATATTCATGGAAAATGAGTTTAACCTTTCATGGCATGAATTTTGTCAAATTGTTCATTAGTTTTGGTCAAAATGCCTTCTTATTAAGCAAGGTTTGATGAGAATTTTATTTGGAGGCCTCTGTCACAAATCAAACACCGCTGCCCACTGGGCCTGAGAAATACTACTTTCTTTCTTTCTAAGGCATCTCTCAAATGAACAATTCCATTCCAGTCAAATGTTCCCCCAGGTGGCCATTGAAAGCCAAATCATCCTCAGTGAAGTTATGTCATCAGAGAGAGACTCACAAGAACTAAGAGAGCATACATAAAAAGCAGGAATCTTTCCAAGAAAAAGAAATCATTTAGACTTAGATAACCCCATGAGAGCTAGCAATGGTTGCTCAAAAATTTTGATTATGCACCTCATGCCTTGAGCCCCAACTAATTTTTGAATGCCTCTAAACATAGACCTAACAATTTCATTCCTCAACAGGCCAAAAACTCTCAGACTCTCAAGTCAAGCACTCAGATCAAAAATTAAAGATTGAAGGACTACCTTATCTGGTTATATTTTTGACATACAACAATGTTTTCCCAAATGGGTGCTGGCAGAGTGAGAAAACCTCCACTCACCATCAGTGAAGCTGGCTTTTGAATAATAGGCTTACAGGGTCTATTCCTATGTTCTATCTAGTATTTCTCATTCTGATTACAAACATATAAACCTTTGTAGACATATAACACAAAGTAGAAGCACAAAAGAGCAAAAAGGGATAAAAATGAATGGCCTAATTCCACCAAGGATGCCCAAAAAATGTAGGAACCAATAACAAAACCCAGGTACCAACGTGGGACTAAATAGCTAAGGAACTCAGTGAAAAATGGTCCTAGTTCAGACCTATGCTAACTTAACCACAGTGGCATAGGTTCAATAAGCCTCAAGTAGCATAGCACAAGGGCCTCCATAAGATCACACCTGGTCAAAGTCTGGGGTCCACAATTGATGGGCAATGCAAAGTGGATCTTAGTAGAACTTTTAGTAAAACTGTGGATATAAACAAAGACCATCCAAGTGAGAACAAATAGGCTGCTTATTCAGAGCTTACTATAGCAAAGTAGTCAATCACCATCACTCGTACTTGGCAGAGACTCAAAGGCAGGAAAGTAGTGGAAAAGTTTATAATGCAAAAAAGGAAGCTTCCAGGTATGGAGGACTGGAGGTTTGCTGACCGAGGGGAGCAGGAGTAGGCTAACTAAAAGCAAGGTGTCACGTAATTGGTTTGGGGAGTATAGTTGGCTTTCCCTTAATGGTTCTGAGTTGGAAGCCATGACAAAAATAGGAAAGCTGTCATTCACTGACCAAGTCCTGACCATTCTTGGCTGATTACTGCAAAGGTGGTGGTTTGACTTTCTAGGCCAGTTGCTGTAGAGATCTGTAGGTCAGAGTCTTATTATCATATATGGTCTTTCCATTGCCTGTTTATATATTTAATCTCTTAGGGAAATACTATATCTTGTTTGAATTTTTCTTACTTGGTTCTAGCTCCAATCCTGAAAAAAACAGGAGCTCAATAAATATTTGAGAAGAAGAAATATTTTGTTTTTCCTGGTAGAGAAGAAGAGAAATATATTTAATTTCTACAAAATTTATTTGGGTTAATGGTGAGGGGCAGGGAGCTTTCCTTACACCTGCTACTTTTCAGGGGGTGGGGGGAGGGGGTGGAATAAAAGGCCCAAAACAACAGTGAACCCTGACTAGGGATGGTTAGCTAAGAGAGCTGTTGATGTAAGAAGAAATGTAATGACGTCTCTCTATAAGGTCTTAGGAATCATGTCTTCCAGTGGCATTGCTTAGCTGTGGCTCATGGAAACAGCAGCAGAAAACATCAATATAGTGTGCAGCAGTCCAAAAAGATGTCATTTATAGCAAAGTGACCTGGCACCATATGAAAATGAAAAGAATCATAATAACTGGCAAAAAATATTACCATCCAAGGTAAGAGGGATGGTCCTGAAGGTGGTGTCTTGTGAGACCACCTGTGGAAGCGTCTTTTCAATCATTTACTCCTGAAGAGTGAGCACTGTCAGAAAAGTGACCATTTACTTCCAGATGAAGCCTTATATTGCTCCTGTATGTCCCAGAAGTAGACAAAAATGTTACAAGACATTAGTCCAATTTTTGAGCTTTGCACATAAACCTGCACACACATACAATCCCCCAACACACATACACATGAGAGACAGAGAATTTTAAAAGGTTTCAAAATTATCTGAAGAAAACTAGTGACGGGCTCTTTAAAAAGAAATTAAAACAATACCTTAGGTATTTGTAAGAAGCCAAGTTAAGAAGTTGGAAGTTAGCCAAAGGAGGTTAGCAAAGAAATAAATTGTATGTTAACTTCAAATTAACATTTCCACCAGTTCCAGGCTTCAAAGGGCAAGGATCTGAGAAAAAGGAGGTAGTCAGAAGAGGAAATTATTCATACTAATTGAGAAAGGACAGTCTTGAGGGATTCACACTAGCACAGCAGATTCTTGGGGTTGTTGTAATCTGTCCCCTGTTTTTAGCAGAGCTGTGTGGAGCAAAAAGCCATATATTTTTCCTGGGCAAAAAAACTAGGAAGCCGGGGAGCACATCAAGGGCATTAAGGTATATTAGGTTTCATTCAGACCCAAACAAAAGCCAAGAAAGTTTTAATACCTACACAGCCAAGAGCTATTTCAAGGTGTTGGAGTTATAGAGGTAACTATGAAAGTTTTAAAATACATGTGGGGTAAGAGAGAGGGAAAAAAAAGAGACTTCTGTAATAAAAGAGGTTAACAAGAGAAAAACAAACAAGTTTCTTGACATGTAAACATGTACATGTGGGAGACACCCAGGGAAAACTGGGTAACTCAAAGTAATGGCTCAAAACTCCAGCTTACAGAACATCTTCCACAAAGAATAATAAATTTGTGGAGAAATGGCAGGAGAAAGGAAGACACTTTTTAGCTTTGAGCAGTGGCAAACTATGGAAAAGTAAATATATAATACAAAACCAATGATAGAAGACTAGTTAGTAAAATTTGTTTATAGAGTTTTATGCTGCTTCCAAGCTGATACGGTTTCAAATTGTTTCCAGTAATTAACTTTTGCCTTTCCTGATAGAGAAAAAGAGAAATATATTTAATTTCTTCAAAATATATTTGTGTTAATGGTGAGGGGCAGGGAGCTTTCCTTACACCTGCTGCTTTTCAACTGCATTCAGCTCAAAATATTTCTTACGCTAAAAGTGGCATATTTGGGGGTAGCATATTCTGCTACCCTTCTTAGGTAAATGATTCTTTTTTTTTAGTGTTTATTTATCTTGGAGAGAGAGAGAGAGAAAGAAGCCATATATATGCATGAAAAGGGGAGGGGCAGAGAGAGAGAGAGAGGGAGAGAGGGAATTCCAAGCAGCCTCCATACTGTCAGTGTGGAACCCAATACAGAGGTCCATGAACTGTGAGATCATGATCTGAGCTAAAATCAAGAATCAGATGCTTAACAGACTGAGCCACCCAGGAATCCAGTAAAGGATTCTTTATCCTGGGTTAAATGGAACCCCCCAAAATCCATGCCTACCCAGGACATTTGAAAATGACCTTGTGTGGAAATAGGTTCTTTGAAGATATAATTGAGTTAAGATGAGGTCATACTGGTTAAGGGTGGGCATTAATCCAATGACTGCTATTCTTTTAAGAAGAGAAAATTTGACACATGTAGCAAAAGCCACATAAAGACAAAGGCAGATATTTTCATAATGTAAGCCAAGGAATACCAAGGATTGCCAGCAAGTACCAGAAGCCAGGATTATAAAAGGGGGGACTCTCCTCTGGAGCCCTCTGAAAGAGTATGGCTCTATAAACAGCTTCATTTCAGACATTTAGTCTCAAGAGCTATGTGGACATAAATTTCTGTTGTTTTAAGCCACATAGTTTGTGGTAACTTACTATAGCAACCCTAGGAAACTAACGTAGGCCAGAGAAGAATATTAAATAAAAATTCAAAACTGGATAGCAAGCAAGTCAATTCAATAGCTATTTACTTACTGCGCCCTAAATTGGGGCTGCAGAAAATACAAAGATACTTATGACCAGATCCTGGTTTTAAGAAGCCTTAGAATTAAGTAGGTTCATAAGATAGATTAAGAATAAAATTATCTTATGATAATCAATAGACACTTTTCACCCATCAGGTTGGGCAGAACTTTACTGATAATATACAGTATGGATGGGTACATGTGGCAGTCGGTAAAAGTAGGGTAAATTTGTAAATTTGTACACCTGATTTTAAGAACAACTTGGCAATAGCTTTTAAATTTTCTAATCTATCTTCAGAAACTTTTCCTACGAACAGTATTCATATGAGTGGACAAAGATATTTTCATTTATTGTCCATGTGGTTCTCATTGTGTTGGTACTAGGATGACTATAATAAAAAAAATAAATATTGTCTTTAATATCATGGGCACTTGTATACTAACAGGAGAGATGAACAAACAACAAATGAACAAATATTAAACAAAGGGCTGAAAGATAAATTTAAAAAAACTTTATTTGTACTTGTGAAGATTTAGAGACAACCTGAACAGTCTAGAAGAATAATTGTATAAACCATGTGGATCCATATATGAAACAGTGCTAAAAAAAAGAATGAGGGAAACTTCCTGTTGTGGATTGAATTATATCTCCCAAAAAGATCTGTTGAGGTCCTAACCCCTAGTATTTGGAAACATGACCTTATTTGGAAGTAACGTCTTTGAGGATGTAATTAAAATAGAAGTTAAGGTAAGGTCATATTGGAGTAGGGAGCATTTTGAGTTGGGTGGCTGAAAATTTTTTCCAGGTCCTTCTAATCCACTATCACTAACAAGATGGCACTGTAAGCAGGGCAGAACGGCTGAAGTCAGAGGCAGTGAGCTGTGTAATAAGCACCCAGAAAAGCCTTTGCTCATGAGCACGCTCCAATTGGCCTACTGCCACAGACTCAAAATTCTCTCATGTCTACACAACCCTGTCAGGTTAGCAACATTGGTCTCAGAATGACACCAGAGGACAGACATTGTGGGCACTGATCAGTGAGCTGTTTTATGAAATGACATCTAATCCATTGCAGAGAAAAAGAAGACTTGAGTACAAAAAAGATACAGTGTATAGATCAGCTGGCTTCTGGAGCAGCTCTGTAGAGAAAAGTTAACTTTCTGAACTACTTTTTCTCCCCCTTCCCTCAGGATTCCTTTCTCTTTTGTAATTAAGAAGTCAACGTGAAGCAGCAGGAAGAGAAATGGTTGGTGGGGAGGTAATGACTAATAGCATCTTCAGTGCTGACATTTGCTGGGAAAAAAAATCCTCTGGCACTTTTACCTGTAACAAACCTGTCATTAGTGACGCCTTTCTTGCTAGTCTTCCAAACACGAGGAAAATAATTACGGTAATGGAAAGCATTTAACAACCATTTTGTGAATGAAAAAGGAATGGCTCTTCTTTCCCCCAATACCTTCCCAAATTAGTAGTCTATCCCCTGGGGTTGGAAATTGACTTCCAATTTTTCCAAAATAATCAAATGAGAACAATTCCATCTGGTTTTAACCCCTGAATTTTATATTATTTTCATTTATAAAGCCTGGAGCTGACTGTTGCTGAGGTTAATTCCTCACGTGGCTTCCACATCCTTCTGTGTAGCTCTCTTTCCAACATGGTGTGGGTTTGGGATACGTTAAAACAAAATTGCACTGAATGGAGTTAAATAGTCCAGGAAGACTGTATTCAAAATTACCACAACAGGGTTCAAGACTATTGCAACAGGAGAGAGAGATTCAACGCAATCTTGAATACAACCAGGAGCAGATGGGGAGTCCTAGCCAAGGGGCAGGGTAAGGGAATGAGTGGGAAATGATTAAGAGGAATTTAGTTTGGTTTCAAGAGTAGAGAGAGTCTCTTTCACGAAGATGGCGCCGAAGGCGAAGAAGGAAGCCCCTGCCCCTCCCAAAGCCGAAGCCAAAGCAAAGGCTTTGAAGGCCAAGAAAGCAGTACTGAAAGGCGTCCATAGTCATAAAAAAAAGAAGATCCGCACGTCACCTACATTCCGACGGCCCAAGACACTGCGTCTCCGAAGGCAGCCCAAATATCCTCGAA
>PJEM01010375.1:0-63169 GCA_004023845.1 Helogale parvula | reverse complement strand
TTGCATCAAAGGAAAAGCCCTGTGTTCTCACAAACACCAGGCCTGCTCCGTTAGCAGTTTGGGATTGAATTGCTGAAAGAGGATATGTCTTGTTAACTGAAAATGGAACCATGCCAACAGAGAGAGCTTCCTGAAGAGGCTTGGAGAAAAGGGGTAAAGATGAAGATAAAAATGTTTTTGAGCATTTTACCAAGACCAGTCACTCTTTCTATTGTCGTGTGTGAAGTTCTAGGTTTCCTCTTTCCTGATAAATGGACATAAATATTGTTGTGGAGGATAAATCAACTCAGCAGTTCAAGGTGCATTTATGAATATCATTTTGTATTTGTCTTGCTTCAGTTCGCTTTACATTCTGAGCAACTCCCCATGTTGTTGAAGCATCTTTTCGTGTCTGAAGCTATGAACCATCTATCTCTGTCACTTAGGAGGTTCCTGAACAGGTGCAAGTTTCTTAATCTCTTTCTGTCTCAAAATCCTCACTGAAAATAGAAGAGATAACTTTTCCTATCTCAAAAGTCAGTGCATACTAAGTAACTGAAGTATTTCCATTTTCTTTTAACTGTTAAAAGAGGTTCTGGAATATAGTAAAGTTTAGGTAATGATTACTTCTTATTAGTGCCATCTATCATTTCTCACATGTAACATTCCATATGGCCAACCATTAGTAGTTGCCCCAACTTTCGTGGTAAAAATGCGTTGGTGACCATTATTACGTAGGAACCTGGAAAATTAGTCAAATAGGATTTTAGTTTTCGGCCTTTATTTTCCACATTCCCCATTTCCTCCATCCTTTCTCCAGCTGAGTGTTTACTTGCTTTTAGGATTTCCTTACGGTTTTCTCTAAATGTTCGTGTGTATTAAAAATTGAGGCATTTCTGCCTCACATTTATGTGTCACTCTGTCACGTACCACGTGGAGCCTATGTGAACTCCGGCTTGGGTCTTCCTGAGAAAAAGAGAAAGGAAGAAGCCAGGATGGCTGGATTTCCCTCCTGAGGCAACTGCCCTATTTTCACTGCTTTCCAATAACCGCCACTTCTGAAGTGATGAACATGGGGCAGTTCATGTTGAGGAGGTCGAGGGCAGTAGACCAGAAGGCTAATGGCGAACAACTAATAAGATTGATTCTTCCTCAACAGGACAGGGTGTCCTAGGAATGAGGATAAGGAGAAGAGGAGGCAGCCGTGGTCACTGTGGAGTGAGGTTCCCTGCACCGCCATCACTGCCAGGCATTTCCTTACAGACCCTGTTTGTGCATGTGTGTGCCTGTGGGTTCTTGTGTGTGCATGTGTCTCTATGTGAGTGGGTGTGCATGCATGTGGGTGAAAGAGTAGCACTTGTGAAGAGTGTGTCTAATTGGGGGAGCCCACAGTTTCACCTGAATTCACCTAAGGAAGGCTGAGAAAGAGTATGTTCCCCTCCTGGAATGGGAATGAATTCATTGTCTCCCCAACACACATAAGGTGGGGAATCCTTTGGACACATCAGAGGGTTTCAGATGCAAGGAGCCACGAAGGAGGGTGAATCACCACTTCAGATACAGTCCTGGAATAATGTGTTTTGTCTTCGTTAATTGTTTCAAACAGGAAAGTTATGGCAGAATTTATCTTTTCATTCCTTATTTTTTTTTTTTAGTGTTTTATTTTTATTCTTGAGAGAGAGAGAGAGAGAGAGAGTGGGAGCAGGGGAGGGTCAGAGAGAGAGGAAGACACAATCTGAAGACAGGTCCCAGTGTCTGAGTTGTCAGCACAGAACCCGACACAGGGCTCGAACCCACAAACCGTGGGATCATGACCTGAGCCAAAGTCAGATGCTTAACCGACTGAGCCACCCAGGTGCCCATTTAATTCTTTATTTTACAACTTTTGAAAAAAAGGTATTTAATTTTCTTATTTCTCATAAAATTGTTCACAATACTGAACGTATTCTTATGTGATGGGTACTTTGCTACAGATCTGTTGATTCCATGATCTCACTTAATCTTCACATAGCCTGCTAAGTGGGTGCTTTCATAACTGCTCCCGTGTTTCAGATGGGAAAATGGAGGCCTTTAACACACCAGGCATTTTATCAAGGGGCTGAAGTGAGTCAGGGTCAGAACAGTAATGTACAGCAAAGGATATGTATCTGGAACCATGTTCTTGAACAGGATACGTTTTACTCCTGTATATAGTTATTAGAACATAATATATTACACACCACTCTAATAATATGTCTACCTGTATATGCACACAGGTATGTATGTGTGTATGTGCATTTCTCTGCGTCTCCCCCACTTGAAAGCGTTGTCTCTCTCTCTCTCTCTCCCTCAAAAATAAATAAATAAATAAGAAATTTTTAAAATCTTTATTAAAAAAAATGAGCTTGTTCTGGGCACAGCCACCATTCCCTTTCATGGGAGCTGATTCTCATGGTTTTCCCTAAACAAAAAGGACTCCCAGTGACATGTTGCATGTCTAGGAGAAAACTCTACCAGCAACAAATTCCCAAAATATCATCTTCATGGCACATTTCGGTTGTTGACTTAAGTCTGGCTAGGAGGTTTAAGCACTCTCCATGTAGGTGACCTAGTATACCTTCTGCTACAGCAAATTTACAAAACGAAGAAGATATTTGGTTTTTCTTAGCCTTTTTTACTCCAATAGCAGACTGGGTTCTGGGACAGACTGTCTGGAAAAGTGAGTCTTCCAGATGTGCACCCACTGTGACTCGTTGACCGTGGCTTCATCAGTGACCCTCATACTGTCCTGACCAGGCTCTGCTGGGCTGGGCGGCAGGTCTGGGACGACACGTCTTTGCTCACAAATGCTGGAGTCTGTTCTTATAAAGTTAACTACACTAAGGGAGGTCAAAGTGACCCAATAATACGTTGAAACAACATGGACTATTTGTTTGGAAATATTTCTGTTCTTCTCTAAAAATCAATTCCTCCCTCCCTGAAATAAGTACACTTGAAGAATTGCTATGATGATCCCAGAGTCCCTGACAGACCAACATCCAGCACAGTACCTGGTAGCCAGTGGAGCAAAGTGGGGATGAAGTCAGCGTTGTTCACTGTCGGCACCTTCACTGAGCTTTTCACAATTACTGAACATCTCTGTGCCCCTTACTGCTCTCTGAGATCATCTGACCATTTCAACACACACAGTCTCCAAGTAGGAATGCAAGTCAATAGGAAATTATGTCAACCCAGGTACACTGGGCAGGGCTAGGGACATCTGTGGGGATACATTGATGGCCATCAAATTTTTTTTCCTCTTTCTTCTGATAATGAGGCATCTCAGAACAAGAAGTATATAGAGGGCTTCATGCAGTGCCTAGGACATAAGGAATTCCCAGTAAAAAATACCTACTATTAAAATCTCATCAGAATCTCATTATATTTGTTAGTTTTCAAAAAGAACCTAATTCTTTTTCTTGGTTGTGTGAAGTTAAGCTATCAAAGAAATCTGTTGACCTGTGGGCTACTGTTGGGGCCCATCCAGCCAGAAGTGCTGTGTGGCCTTTGGGACCCTGCTTCCCCTACTTGAAAATGTGTGCGCTTGACTGCCTGACCTAAATGGATCAGACTGGAGTTAGTTTTCCTATTATTCATGCCACTTGGTAATTGCGGTTTCAGTAAACGGGCAGACTTTCTTATTGAAACTTCCTCCCTGGTTAGTGGCACCTTACTCACAGACTATTGTTAACCTTTAAAGAAAAATAGCCTTGTCATAAGCTTCAGTAAATATTACACTATATACGCAAAATAAGACCCCTGCTGATGTATTTTTAGTGATAAATTATGTTTTTTGATCTTCTGTATTGTACTTCATTCCTGTCTTTAATTTTCTGTTCTCTCTTCTGTGAAAACAATGATCTATTCTAAAACATGTGATTCCTAAGAAGTTACAAACAATGTAATCATTTAAAAAAAAAGATGTAATCACCTATGGTATATAAGACACCAAGTTTCACAGTAAAGTGCGGTCTCTTCCACCATTCATGTTGTCTGTGTTCTTTCTTATAGATATTTCGCCGACACCAACCCCCTACTCAGAGACCCTTAGACTCTGGTGCGTGGGCTGGTCCCCCCCAGGCTACAAATGCTAATTCTAATACTTTCAGAATATAACTACAGATTTTGGAAAGTCACTCTGTAACTTGACTTTAGATTAAAAAAAAGAGAGAGAGAGACAACAACTACAGAAGATAGGAATGATCAGTTTTTGGTTGAAACAGTTCTATGTCAACTTAAGGGTGACAAGTAAGTAGAGTAGGAAAGACAGAAATGATAGATCAAATATAACAAAGGTGAGAGGCTGGTGTGTCCTTGACACCATGAAAGTGGCAGACAATTCTCTAGTCTCTTTTCATAAGATTTGAGACTGTTTCACTGCTGTACACTTGTTTATTCTATTATAGGACATCAGGAACACAAACTTGGATTCATCATAAAATTGTTTCCGAAAGCACTATAATCATTTATCTACACAGATAGCTCCTTTAGTTATTTATTTTGTTCTCCTTACATACTGAATATTTTCTTAATAACTTGACAAATACCTGGGAATCTCTGGTGTAACTGAAGAATGAAAGAGTGACAAATAATCTACGTGCTCCTCCCTGCTGAGTTTATCAACTAGAAAAGCACATCCTGTTCTGTTAGAGGTGGGACCATGGTGGTTTTGTGGAAAGTGAAATGAAAGGAACTAGATAAAATCTCTTGAGACTTCAACTTGTTTTATTTATTTGGAGGCAAATATAACCTACTTACTTGACTGTCTGTTGAATTCATTCTTATGCTCCTCCAGATGGACTGTCTACCTTTCCTTACCTTGCCCTGGGCATTATGAGGCAGACCCTTATGAATGCATGCATTGTCTCCTTTATTCTCTGGTTGCAGTTTGGAAGCAGTCAGTGGAAGCATCAGCAAGAGGCTGGGAGGTGGGATCAGAGTGAGCTCAGCACTCCCTCTCATTGGGGGTCTGCATCTCGCAGGGCACAGATAGTGCCATCTACCACAGAGACTGAGGTTTATGCTCAGGAAAAACAGGTGCAGTTGGAAGTGACCATTCCCTTTTATTCCAGTGAACCCACTGGAGGGATTTGTGTCTTCTCCCCCACAGGCCTGAATCCAAATGCTTGGACATCTATTGCCCAAGAAAAAAATCTATTTTTCATGGGACAACGTGATGCTTCTTTGAACTTCAACTCCCATTGACCAACATTCCATGGAAATCAGAGCAAAGATGCCCATTAGTGTACTCACTGGGGACTGGGGCCCAGAGCAGGGGGGAGATGTATGGAGTGTTGATCTGAGGGAGGAAACAGTTTTCCCAGAACCCACCCTTTGTGCGCCACAACATCCAACCTCGTCCTGTAATGGAAGAGAAATCTGTACCCCCCAAGAGGGGACATAGAGCCCTACTTGAAAGTCTATCTTCTTTTCAGTCTCCAGACAAAGAACACGTGGAGGCTGATTTTGTAGCAACCTTCCGTGAAAGCTAGCAGACTATTTTTTCCGGCAATAAGAGTAGCAAACAACGTTGCTGAAGGAAACCCTGGTTGTGTGCAATGGTGTGTGCATGGCTGCTGGGGACCATCTCACTCCTGCCTCTGTGTCTGGACAAAAGTGACATAAAGAAAGCAGGGAAGAAACAGCAGGGTGTTAATAAGAAGACTGAGTATTTGGGCCACTCTCTGTAGTATTCGGTGTCTGTCCTAAACAGGGGGAAAGACACATTCAGCCGGATTTTCCAAGAATGGACCAGGTCTCTAATTAGGCCAACGGAGTCCGTGGGTATCAGAAGAGAAAATAGGATTTTGTTTTGTAAAGTAAGTAAAGGTTGCTAGGGAAGAGGGGAGAAACATGATCAAGACAGAGCCTGTTTAAGGTCTTTCTAATCATCAGTTTCACATGTTGTGTCTAAGTGCTCAAGAATACATAAGGCGTTTAATGTTTAGTAACATGTGAAATCTTTTTAAAAATGCATCTTAAAATAAAATTCAAGTGGCGCCTGGGCGGCTCTGTCAGTTGGGCGTCTAACTTTGGCTCAGGTCATGATCTCACGGTTTGTGGGTTTGAGCCCCGTGTAAGGCTCTGTGTTGACAGCTGGGAGCCTGGAGCTCGCTTTGGATTCTATGTCCTCTCTCTCTGCCCCTCCCCTTCTCATGCTCTGTCTCTATTGTTTCTCAAAAATAAATAAATGTTAAAAAAAATTTTTAAGGGGCGCCTGGGTGACTCAGTCGGTTAAGCGCCCGACTTCAGCCCAGGTCACGATCTCACGGTTTTTGGGTTCAAGCCCCACATCAAGCTCTGTGCAGATAGCTCAGAATCTGGAGCCTGTTTTAGATCTGGGTCTCCCTCTCTCTCTGCCCCTCCCTCACACATGCTCTGTTTCTCTCTGTATCAATAATAAGGAAAAACATTTAAAAAATTTTTATAAACTAAAAAAAATTTTAAATAAAACCAAATAAAATTCAAAAGCAATGCCAGTGTGTTATGAGACTAATTAGGGTGGAAGTGACATAGTACGAAGGATCCTGATCTCAGTGTTTAGAATTTATCCCTCTATAGTGTGTCCTTTCCTCTATCCAAGGCTGTGTCCCAGAACCTATTCCTGGCATGAAAATAACCAGCACCTAGAAAAAAACAAAAACAAAAACAGTCAACGTAGATTTCCAGGTGCACCTAGATAGTTTTAGTAGTATGATTTCTAGATTGACTATGAGATAACAGATGTGACTCTTCCACAGCCCTGGTAGTTGTGAACAGTCGGTATTGGTTAATATAACTATGAAAATTGTGCTTTGTAAGATGTTCTTACACTTTATGCAGCAGTAATTTGGTATTATAATATTGCTTCTATTACTCCAAATCATCGCATGTCACCCACCTCAGGAATGAAACAAATGAATTGAGTCAAAATCGTCAGGATTTTTCAAGCAGCCATGTATGCACAGTACACAACCCATGAGGTAATGTGAGCCCATCAATAATATTCAAAATATGGGGGCACCTGGGTTGGCTCATTGGTTAGCCAGCCAGTTTGGCTCAGGACATGATCTTGTGGTCTGTGAGTTTGAGCCCCCACAGTGAGCTCTGTGCTGACAGCTCAGAGACTGGTGCCTGCTTCAGATTCCATGTCTTCCTCTCTCTCTCCCCTACCCCTTTTACACTTTTTCTCTTGCTCAAAAATAAACATTAAAAAAAATTAAAAAGTCATAATATTCAAAATATGAATCTCACCTCAACAAAGATAGAGTCCCTACTATACTCAGTATTGTACTCCCCACTAAGTTCTTTTTAGTGCTTTTATGAATCAGCCTTTTAGACAACCATTTAATTAAAAACCTTTTCTTAAGGCAGGACTGGTTGGCCTCTGGCTGGTTTGTGTGGCCCAAGCGTCACCAGTGAAGCTCACCTTCGCCAAAGGAGCAGGGCAGGAGGAGGAAATGACTCCAAACATAGACCTGTCTGTCCCTCCACATACCAGATGTCTCCTCTGTGTACAAAGCCACTGATGTCTGAGGCTGTAACTCAAAATCACAATGGATCCCTGTGGAAAACTGAGACAGACTTGGACTTGGGATGACTTCTCATGGAAGTATCTTCATATTTAGCTAATTTCTCTCTAATGAAACTATATTAGTCAGATCTCCCTCTGGGGAGTAGAGACTGAGAAGTTACAATGAGAGGAAGGGTTTCGGTTGTCTGAGGAAATGGGGACAACAAACAGGACCATCCCCAAGAGAGGGAAGGGAAGTTTCTTCCCCCTCAACGCCCACCTTAACCTTGACCCAAAACCTCAGTAGAGGGTCCAGATGCTGTCTGGGCTCCTTCACAGGCACGTGTGCCTTCAATATACATCTTCAACCACAAAAACAGAAGCTCCGTGACATAGAGGAGGACCCAGCAAATCTGAGAGATGGATTTGCTTACGTACATTCAGACGTTCTTCTCAGTGATCGTTTTTCCCGGCGCTGTTCAGTTGTGCTCAGATCTCCCAGAGAGCTTCAGAGGAGGGGCTTGTTCTTTTCTTAAATTTCTTTTTTTTTTTTTCTTTTTCTTTCTTTCTTTCTTTCTTTTTTATTTATTTATTTATTTATTTATTTATTGTTCTTTTGGTTTCTGTTCTGATTCAGAGGTTGACTAATTTTATGAGAATCAGTGAACACAGTGATATATTTTTAGTATAATTTTGCTTTAACACAGAAATCAACCACACAACCGTAGCTGTTGAACCACCTCATTTTACAGACAAGAGAACAGAGGTCAGGGAGGCTGGTCCCCAAATCCCATGTGGAGTCACTTTCTAGAAGTGGAAGGCAGAGGGTCCGGGGGCTCATCCAGGGCTGACAGGTCCACCTGCTCTGAGGTCATCTCCCCCACAGGGGAGGGGGCGCCAGGCCAGCCAGGGGAGGAGGGGCTGAGAAGTCGGCCACACTGCTGCCTGGGCTTCTGGTCACAGAGTCTCTCACTGCACAGCCACCAGCAGTGGGCGGGGCAGCAGAGCAGAGACTGGGGGCAGAGCTGACTTCCAGCCTCAGCTGGACCCCTTCTGTCGGGAGTCCCCAGAGGGTCTCTCAGCCTTGAAATTATTTGCACAGTATTTGATCCCCGCATTCCTCATTGGAGATGGTCAGATTCTGAAATCCCCAGTGGTCACAGTTCTACTTAACAGAAATAAATGTATTTGAGACAATAATTTTAAAAATTTACAATACAAAGATATAAGGAGCAAGGTGAAGGAAATAATTCCAGGACTAATTTTATGTAGTGAATTTCACCTAAATAATATTTCGATGTGTAACTAATATAGAAAATATTAAGAAGGTTTTTTTTTGGTTGTAGTCTCCAGAACATGTCTTGGTTTTTTTCATTATTTTTTTTAATGTTTTATTTATTTTTGATACAGAGAGAGACAGAGCATGAGAGGGGGAGGGACAGAGAGAGGAGACACAGAACCGGAAGCAGGCTCCAGACTCTGAGCTAGCTGTCAGCACAGAGCCTGACGGGGACTCAAACCCACAAACGTGAGATCTGACCTGAGCCGAAGTCAGAGGCTTAACCGACTGAGCCACCCAGGTGCCCCCAGAACATGACTTTTATGCTACAGCCACAGTCGATCTCTGCGTGGACTAGTGCACTGGCTCCCTTTCAAGTGCTCAGTAGCCACACATGACTGGTGCCTAGTGCTTGTGGCTCCTGCACTGAGCAGCTCAGATTCTGCTCCAGATGCTTCAGAAACTCCGCCCTGGACCATCTTGAGAAAAGTGCCTCCAGGGGTACCTGGGTGGCTCAGTCCATTAAACGCTGAATTTGGCTCAGATCATGATCTCATGCCTCATGAGTTCCAGCCCTGCATTGGACTCTGTGCTGACAGCTCAGAGTCCCTCTTTCTCTGACCTTCCCAGATCATGCGCTCCTTTTCTCTCTCTCTCTCTGTCTCTCTCTCGCTCTCTCTCTCTCTCACTAATATACATTTTTTAAAAATTCCTCCAGAATGGACTGCTTACAGGTTTTACACCAGGCTGCACCAGGGGCTCCTTAGCCTCCTGGATTATGTGCTGTGGACCCGTGGAAAGGACGTCCGAGAGTGTCCAGGGTAGTGACAGTTGACCTCAAGAAGCCCCAGGGACCCAGCAACCCTGGGATGTTCAGGTCTGGAGCGCCCTGGGAGAGGGGACTTTTTGCGCAGGGAACAGAAGGGAACGCATGGCTGTGAGCTTCCCAGGCAGCGCAGTAGTACACGCCCTCGTCACGCTTCTCCAGCTTCAGCAGTGACAGTTCACAGCTGTAGCTGTTCCTGACTCTCTTGGCAGTGATCTTGTCCGATCTGTAGCCTCCATATCTCTGCACATATGACCTTGACATATCCAGCATGAGGATCCTTTTGGGTGCACTCCCCTCCTGGTGGAAGTACCAGTGGATGTAGCTGACAGATTCGCTGGCTGTGCAGAGCAAGGTGGCTGAGCCTCCCAGGCGCCCAACGACCACACTCGGCTGATTCAGACTGAGCGCTGCCACTCCACCTGCAAGAGGGACAGCGGTGAGTCAGGGAAGGATAGGAGCCTCAGGTCGCCCTGTGCCCCCTGCACTGGGGAAGGAGTCGGGACTTACCGGGAAACAGGAGGGCGCACAGGAAGGCGAGGGGACCCAGCATGGTTCTGCTTCCCACCTGCTGGAGAGCAGCCCAGGGGACCTCCCAGCTGTGCCTGCTGGAAGGAGACTGACTGGGTGGGAGGCAGTGGGCAGGTTGGGGTCTGAGCTCTGCTCCACTTAGGTCCCTGCAGGTGCTAAAGACAGGGAGGACAAGGGAGGGAGGAGCCAGGGGGCAGGGACAGGTCTGCCCACAAGGGGGAGGGGACCCCCAATGTTCAGGTGCCGAAAAACACTGAGGAACATTGGTGCAGTTAGAGCACTGCTAACCAGCAAGTTTTGAGTTTTGATTGGACATCAGACTTCAACACAGCACTCATTTGTTTCTGCTCAGTATCTCCTCCAAGGCTGCATGCCTGAGGGGACCTAGGTGGGATGTTAGCCTGGTCTGGCTGCAGATAAATCTCAAGGCTCAGATGGCCACTTGGTGGCCATGGGTCCGAACCTGCTTGGGAGGTGGGGACCAGCACGGGGCAGCAGTCTCTCACTAAATGGCCAGCGGGTCCCTGAGCTGGCATTGGAGCATTGTCCTCAGAGGCGCCATCGGAAGATTCAATGCTCTTGAGTAACAGAACAGATGTGTAGTTTGAGGCAAACTTGTTCTCCTCCTTCTCCTCATCTGTCCAAAGGCACCTCGTTAGTTTGCAGGCAGAGTAAACAGGAACTGTGAGTAAAGCATGTGGCCTGTCCCTGATGCATAGACACGGCTCACGAAATGTCGGGGTTTGGGGTTCCACCTCAAAACTGGACTGCTTGCAGTCAATGATTTCTGTGGTCCATATAGTGCAAAATCATAGGGAGTATTACTCTTCTGGAAAATCAGGGGCGTGTGTGAGTGTGTGTGTGTGTGTGTGTGTGTGTGACTAAAGAAGGAAGCCTGCACTGACCCACGAGCGATGCAGACCAGGAGGCGAGACGACCAGTGCAGTTCAGGGGTCCCAGGTCAGATCCTCAGAAATGGTGAAGGCTGGACCTTGTGAAGGGTCAGCTGAGGAAGGCATCTGAAATGAAGCTTTGAGAAATAAGGGAGCATTGACTTCTGACTGAAATGAAGGTTCCTTTTCAAGGACTCCTGGGAACAGTTATGGTGATTACCTATGCTAAGTACAGCCTGACAGCCTGGAGGGAGAGGGCAGTGAGAAGGGCCAGGAAGGGGACTTGGCTGGGCTGCAGGCTTGGGTCCTTCAGCACCCATGACAGGACTCAGCTCCTGTGCTCCTCCTCCTGGGAAAAACTAGAAGGCTGACATGCTGAGCTGTAACCAGGATTCAAGCTCAAGGGTCCCAAAATGCAGGCTTTGAGGTTAAGCTGAGTGGGTGAGGTGTTGACTACAATATTCTGCTAAAAGAATATTCCAGGCCATCATTCAGACCTTCAGCACGTGTCTAGGGCAGCTGTGCTAAAGTGTTAAGTGGAAAAGAGAGTGACAGTGGGAGTGGACATCTGCACAGGAAAGAAGTGAAAATAGTCTCCATATAGAAGGGGAACAATGTGTGTGGTGAGGCACTGGATGAAAATATTTCTTCCCGCTTTCTCTGTTTTCTAGATTTTCAGTGATGATAGGAAAAATCTTACTTTGGGGGAGAAAATCCACAACCTTCTATTCTTTTATTTAAACATATTTTATTTCACATTAGCAGCATTCAAAACTCTTTCTCTCAATGAGTGTTACCATATTTGTTCAAATACTGCTCAGATTAAAGGCTCAGGAACTGGCGACATGATCAGTCTGACTGTGGAATGAAGTCTGACCCAAACCTCCAGCCAAATCCTCTCTTGTAAAACAATTTAGTTTGTAGAATGTGATGTCCTCTATTCAAAGAAGAATAATCCATTGATTGGGGAGTTCAGTGCCAAGATCTGGGCCAAGTTGGTTGCTTTATAAATAAACACGATCATCCTGAGTTCAATACAATGTAATTCTTATAACGATTTATTCCCCATAACATGTCAAAGTAATTACAACAACCACATTTGACAGATCAGCTGTTGAAGTCATAAAATGTTTCACTACTTTGGGTCACAGAAGTAATGGAGCCTTGATTCAAATCCAAGTCTAAGAAATTCCAAAACCCACCACACCATCCATTTCTTATAGATGCAACTGCACATATATGTATATAATTTCTTTTAACTATAAGGACTAGGGAGTCATGAAAAAAAATTCAGAGAGACTGCAGAACCCAGAGTGACTCTCCTATGCCAATAAGCAAAGAGCATAAGTTATTCTTGAAGAGCAGTCACGCATTGAACAGTACTGGATCTCAGAACACAACAGACATTCTTCTATTAGTGAATTAATATCTTCTTCCCTTTTGTAAGAGTTTAATTTTCATAAGGTCATGACAGAAACCATTAGTCCATTAAATAATAGCAAATACACCTAACTGAATGTCAAACATTGTACATATTGATTACGTCCTTTCAAGCATGAAATAGGTGTTATTCATCCCATTCTGCAGATGAGACAGATGTTTAAGGAGGTTCAGTAGCTTACTGAGATTGCCGAGCTAAGAAAGAGCACACCAAGAACAAACTTCAAGTTCTTCAGGTTAAGGAAGCACGTGCCCCTGGTCACCTGCTTGGATGTTTGTGATTCAGGATTAATTTCTGTCTTCATTGAGCAGTTGCTTCAAATGTAATTTGTGATCTTGTTCTATTTCCTGTTTGTCTTCAATAAGGAGCTTCCTGCATAAAATCTATGGTATTTTGCTGGTTACCTGCGCTGACATCTAGCACCCCCTGCTGGCCATTGCAGGGATGACACACACATTATAGTCCTCTGTAGCAGAGCCCAAGTGAGTGAAGTCTGTTAATAGTACTCAGCTTAGTGAGTGGAAGAGCCCAGATGCTAGTCAGGAAACTTGTTTTTCCAATTGTGTACTCAGGGTGCCTGGGAGTTCTAGGTACAGGGCTCCTCTTTGCAAGTTCCCCTTTTCCGCAGCTTCAAATGAGAGGATTGACTGATATGTTTGGTGTCTTATGTACCTGTGAAAACTACAGAGAATTCCTAGTGAATAATGCATCTTTATGTGTCTTTAAATGGCTTCATGGCATTCCTGTCAATCCGTGTCGGCCATCCGTCTGTCCACTAGGTTCACTGCCCCTCTTTGCTGCTCCTTCTGCCACTGGTTGCAGCCACTGGACGAATCCATCCACCATCAGTGACAGGCACTTGTATTGCTGTACATACTGGCTGTCATCAGCAAGACTGTCACTACCACAGCAGGGTCTCTGCACGCCGGGAGTAATGAGTCCCTGGGAATGTCATCCAGGTCCCTGGCACCGGGAAACACACACACACACGTTCTCAATGAACACCACTGGTGCTGTGTTATCTGACACTGAAGTTTCTACCAACCTGATGGCACCAAACAGCGTCACATTGTTGTAGCAGGTCATTGCTCTGGTCTCATTATGAGGAAGCTGAGGGTCTCTACACCTGGCGCCCACTGAAGTCTCTCCCTCAGAGACATGGCTGTCCATGTCCTTCAGACACAGCAGGAAGGAGGCTGGCAGCAGAGGGCTGATGTGTCTGGTGGGGCCGGCTGCCTGGGCCCTTCCCGGGTCCTGCCTTTTCCTGCCGTGCACCCTGGACTGGGCTCTCATATCGCTGTTTCTCAGCTTCTGCGTCTGCACAAAGGGAACCCAGCCAGCACCTCACACGTGTAAGAGGATTAAATAACAGTACGTGCAGAACACTTAGGAGACTGGCAATCAAGACTGTTATTGTCCTATTTCCCAGTAACACTGATTTGTTACTCTTAGTAACACAAATGAATACTAATATTCATAACACAAATATAATTTAATAGTCTCACAAATATATTACAAATAAAAATAAAGATAAAATGATACAAACTTTAAATTATTAAAACTAATTAGGATTATAGTAATTGTTATAAAGTACTCATTGAGTTGAACACCTTTAGGTGTCTTAGATAATTATCCTTTCTGAGTTTTAGCTGTTATAAATATCCTCAGCTAATCTATCAAATGTCTCACCTTTGTCTAAAGCACTTATTAAATATAGAGTCTCAGTTTTGTGGTTGAATTTGTTTGACCATATACTTTGGGTACTTAGTTGTCCTGATCAAGGCACCTTGTCCTTCTCTGATACCGTAAAAGCCTTCTATCATTTCTTTATATGCAGTTTGAGATTTCCCTCCATGCTGATCCTGGCGTTAGTGAGTCTGGACGTCTCTGGACTCATCACTCACTGAGTCTCTCGCGTATTTGCTCCTCACACTTGTACATCTGGTCCCCGCAGCAGAGTCAGAACACAGAGAAGGTCAGTAGAGTCGTTATCAGGTGCTGGGGAGATGGAGAACTACGTTGTCCTGTTTCTACAGCGAACGCAGTGAGGAACCCGGATGGGCGCTGGTGGGGAATGATGTTCGCTCCGGAGGAGCTTACGCTGAGCACACAGTTATGCAGGGAAAAAAGAGTAATCAAATGAAAGATATCAAGAATTCTCTTGTATCAACATTGGGCCAGTTTGGACTTTTCTATTCTATATGTTCATTAGTATTATGTTCCTATATACCTAAATATGTCTACAGAAAAGTGACCCCAAAGTGGGGCTGGTGTGAGAAGCATTGCTGATTATGAAGGTGGTCAGATATGGGCTGATGCATGGACGTTAGGACCACATTGCACAAGTGTCAGCCTGTAAACTTAACTAGTGTCAGAATGTAAAATACCTTCTCTTGCAGGGATATCACTCTGGCTGAGGGTGTGTGTGTGTGTGTGTGTGTGTGTGTGTGTGTGTGTGGTGGAGTGCTAACACATACTGACTCTGCACTTGGTTAATATTTCCTGAGCTTGACACCCGTGTGTCCTGACCTCCTTTCTGTCCGTCAAGGCGACTGTAGGCAGCTCTCACGTCAGCTGTCACGGGGCTGGAGTCCTAATTGGGGGAAGGAGGGACAAGGCCCAGGTCCTGTGGGATTGTGTCTGGGCTTCACAACCACCAGGGAGAGCCCTGTCTCTGTATTTCAGGGGTCCCTCCCATGAGGAAAGGTCTTTGTAGGCTGGACCTTGTAGGGGACAAACTTTAGTGCCCAACACACCAGCCTGCTAGACCTTGGGAGGAAGGTTGCCTGCTAGACGAGGGAGGAGGGCCAGCAGGAGCAGCCAGTCAGGGGTCTGGCACCACGGAAAAGCCCACTTTGGTCCATCCGCATTGAGGGGCTGGAGATGGTGAAGTGGGAGGGGCCTCTAATCCTTCTGAAGGGTTCTTGCTTAAATACCAATTACTGCTTTGTCTGTGTAGCTTAGTCATATCCAAGATTCGATAGGGATTGTGTTCAGGCACCTTGATTAAGGCTTCAGCCCTCTGCCAATTGGTTCTTTGGCATGACTTGGGTAGCACATTCATACTATAGTCAATCAGCACATAGACTGGACGTGCTAACGTATAAGTCCTCCTAGCTTACACTTTTTCTGAGTATTTTCATGGTGCCAATGCATAGGCTTGTCATCTAAAGGTCACACGGGATGCAGGGCTGGCTGGAGCTCTTTGGGTCTCCCCTAAGCATGCACACAGCTGCAGCCAAGCACACATTTGCTGCAGACATGACCTCAACCGCAGACCTGCCCAGTGCCCAGCTCCCCTCCTGTGCACCCGAGTCTGTCAGTTCACCATCACATCACTCCCCGCCCCAATCATCTGAGCTCCCTCACACCGTGTGAGTTTGCTGCCTGTCCCCATGGCCTGTCCTGTCTTGGAAGAACCTTCATGTCCAGGGAGCCGGGTGTTGGGAGGTGGGGGAGGAATGGGAGCCTCTTCAGGCCAGAGCACCACTCTTGTTCCCTGATCTGCAGCCTCTTGGCATAAACATGTCTCAGATTGTGGCATGAATTTAGACATGTCTCAACTACATAAACGGTTAGTTTGGTTGATCTAGTCCAGTTTGGTAGTTGGTTTTCAAGAAGATTTGTTGGCCATGGCTAGAAGGCCTGTCTTACGTCACTTTTATATTATGCAAAGCATACATGTTATTATGTTGTAATTAAATGTTTGGCTTTAGTTAGCACTCTCAAATAATTCCAAGACATTTTGGCTCCTTGTGGCTCAAGTGCCATTACCCTGACAGGTGGAGAGTAAGCCCTGAAACAGGAAGACGTGGTATGACCATCTTCCTAGACTCCTGTCCAAGTGGGAATGCATTTCATCTGCCCCTGAGTGTCTATAGCTGTTGAACAGCTTGGAAGGTGAAGCCTTCCAACAGTCATACTGTATCTATTTATGTCACACAAACTTCACCTGAACAGTGTGCCATTTATGAGGTTAAGATGTGAGACACAGTCTTTTCTTAAGACATTACTGTGGCTATACTGTTTATATACTTATTCACTGTTTTAAAATTATAATTTAAAAATAATAAAGTCACTTTGTGGCAAAAACTTTGGAATATCCTGACATGATTGCAGTCACCTGGGTATTTTCTTCTTGTCTTTCTGATTTTCACATATGGATTTGGGTTTTTATTTTTGTAAATCTATTCCAATAGGGTATACAGCTTTTTCACTGTGTATTTGCTTTTGCTTCATTTGTGAGCATTTTCCATGATGTGTAAACTACAAACATAATTTTAAGTGAATACTGATCATTTCATGGAAGTAAAATAATTATTTAACTTTTCTTCTGTTCTCAGACATGTAGATTTTCTTCTATGTTTTGGAAGCATAAGGTACATAATGGAAAAGAAGTATTATTTTGTCGTAGGTGTTTCCTGAGGAAATGACTACAGAGTGTATCAATAGGGTCAAAGGTGCACTTGTGCTGGCCAGATCAGTCCGTCTGTGCTTGTTCTAAGAATGGATGAACTGACAGAAGTGCCATCAGGAGGGCTGGGGGAACTTGCAGCTTAACCAGAAAGAGCTTCTCATGGTGGAGAAAGGGGTGAGGAGGGTCTGCCGATTCTGGACTCTGGACTCAAATCACAACAACTCAGTGCTGTGGTCAGATTTAGATTTTCCCATCTCAGGAGCAGAGCTGCATGTACACCAGGCCCACAGTAGATGCCTAAGCTGGATGTCAGTGTATAATTTAATCTGAGAAAGAGCACTCTCCTGCTCATGCTGTGCTGACACAGTAGCATGAGGCCCATGTTCACGGAAGCCAAGTCTCACCCAGAAGTTGGCTCTCAAGCACAGAAGAAGAGAAAAGAAGTCTATGGTTAAAATGCGTTGTGAAGTCAAACCTTGAAAGCCTAAAGCAGCGACCTTCAACAACAGAGTTTTGTTTCCCCAGAGACTGGGCAGTTTGGGTCCCAGGACAGGGCACCCTCTCTGTACCATGCTTCAGTGGGGTGGGGGTGGGGACGCTTAGTCTTGTGTTCAGTAGCTGAACAGCCCTCCTCTGCCGGACCCCATCACACGTATTTGACGTGCATGTGTTCTATTAAGCTTGCTCTGACTAAGCTGGACTCTACAGTCTGCTGTCCTGTAGAAGGACTTAGATGAGTCACTATGTGACATTCAGTTACACAATTGTTCAGAACGTCCATATGTCTGTGTTCTTGTGAGGAAAGAAGCACCTCACTGTTTCCATGTCTACAGTCTCCCTGTGCTAGTAGGGTCATGGACACCGGTCTTGTGACAACCCGTCTACGCTGAAAGATGAGACTGAAAAATATGAGCCTCAGGAAATCACATGCAATGGAAAAGTACAGGTCCTTGGTGGATGTCAGGATTTCCCAGGGCTACAAGAAGTCTGCGTGCTATTTTCTGCAGAACAGGGTCATCAGAATGGACTGAAGGAGCAGTATCTCAACAGTCCTGGTCAGACGCTTCCCACGTCATGAAGCAGCTACTTGGAATGAGCTTGGTATAAAATAGGGGAACCCCTCACCCACAGCCTCAGAGTACGTTTGACAGCAATCCTATGTGTGTGTGTGCAGATGGAGTTTTCTTTCATTAGCTGCGGCCTTGTGGAAGGGAGCAAAGCCGGCTGTGGTTTAACCGCCCTTACTGTATCACTCAGCACCCAGCCCCGGCTTGCACAGCCCCAACCAGTAGGGGCCGGTTTGACTTCAGGTATTTTCCACAAATCAACCACAGTTGACAGAGCACAGAGACAAGAAAAGCCTGAGAAAATAAAACACCACCACCGCGCCAGCGCCCTCCTGCCCCCCACACTGTCCCCTGCACCACCGCCCTCCCCCTCCCTGCACCTGCCAGTCCAGGGCAGCCCAGGTGGGGCTGGGGAAGGAAGGCGCTGAGGAGCCGGAAGTCACTGAACTCAGCCCACAGGGCTTCTGGCCATTCTCTAGTTTCCCCTCGCCTCCGTGCTTTCCACACGCAGAAACAGTTCCAGACCTCTGAGTAGGGGCCCAGCTATTTGGTCTAAAGAGGCCTGATGAAATTCCAAAAAGGAAAGAATGGATGGAAATTAAATTTCCTCCTTTTTCTATTTGTTGGGTCTTGGCTGTTCCCACCTGGGAGCCTCTCCTTTGTTTCCACAAGCACCTGTTCCACAGAACCAGAAGCTGTTTGTAAATAAACATAAAACCTTTCCAATCTTTAATGAGACTTCTTTTTCACTCTAATGTGTAAAGCATTTTACTTTAAATGCATTTCTTAGTGGAAATAGAAAAATATGCAATTCCTTTTTTTTTTTACCCAACTGCCACACACAACATTTTGTTTCAAATCTATGTTGTGGATATATACACACACATATAAATGAACGTCCTAATTAGTGCCTGAGCACACCCCACAAGCATGCGACGTGTTACACTGTCACCAGGGGGAGTCTTAAACCGAAGAAGCCTGAAACTGCTGACCTTTGAAGAAAAATAACTTAGAGACGTTCACTGCTTGTGGCTCCCCTGGGGCCAGTGCCCCCCAAAGAGGGTATCACAAGGACTCCTCAGGGAATGAATTAGACATGTGGAATTGACCATGATTACACCAATGCTGAATTTGAAGGGTCAGTTGTTACGCTGCCCCTGACCTTGTATTCAGATTTCACCAAATGAATATCAACGCAGGAAAAAGTAGATGTTTGATTATTTTTATTGTGCCTATTATGAGACTCAGCACAACATTCAGGTAGCAAGGAAATGGCTTACAGGTGTGCAGAACACTGCCTCCAGGCAGTGATGTGGATAAAGAGCTCCAGGGAAAGCTAAGGAAGCTGCACGCTGGCTGTAGGCAGAGGCGAAGGTGCTGGGTGACTGAGGAGCTCGTGGACAGTAAGGAGAGAGCGGTACTGAAGCCCCCATGAAGGCCCCCCGCCCGTCCGTAAGTCACAGCAGAATGTGTTCTTGGTGCAGAGTGACGTTTCCTGTTGGCCCAGTGGTCTGTAAACCCGTTCTGCAATAATGACACAACAGGAAAAGACACATGTGAAGTGAAATAACCCAATCCTAGAAAGTAAACTACTCTAGATCTTCAGCAGTTTTATCAACAATACCAATGGAAGAAAATGGTCCTTTGGTGCCACCATGGGTTAGGAATTCTTCCCGCTGTCACGGAGCGCTGCTCTCCCAAGCAGACCAACGGCGATGATGATGGTGTAGACCACACTCTTGACCAGGAGGAGGAGGTAGGTGTAGTAGGCAGAGGTGTTCATGAGCTGCAGCTGCAGAGGGTCTAAAAGAGGCCATTGACTAGTTTCACCTGCTCTTTTGAAAGGCTGGGGCTTAGTTTGGGAGCTAGGTCACAGCACACATTTCTTACGACCTGGGATGAAGTGACTCTCAAATCAGTACAACTGGATTATAAACATCTATACCACCAGCACCACTATGACCACTGTCAAGACAACTCAGAATCCAGTTTGTAGGCCAGGTAGGTAGAAACAACAACAACAAGAACAACAAACAACAAAAACCTGCAACCTGCGAAATTCACTTAGAACATTCCAAAGTATTAAAAAATAAGGGTGGCTTTAGAATGAATAGTCCAATGGGAAAAAACCCCATTGGTGATCAATACCTTTTAATACTTCTTCATCCCCACCATGTCCGTATGTAAGAATAATAGACAATAGGCATTAACCACAACTTAAATATCACTTTTTTAAGAACTTTGCACAGAAAGTTTTAATCTTATTTGATTTTTCAATAACATATAAGATTATTATTTGCATTCCCATTTTCATATAAACTGAGGACGGGGAGAGAAGCAATTTGCCCCATTTCACACAACTAGTAAGTACAAGAAGCCAGATTTCAATCCAAGCAACATGGCGTTTAAGAACCCATTCTCAGCTCCTCTGTAATTCTGCCTCTCCACGTGCGGTAAATACCTACACGTCAAGTGATTATGGATAAATGTAGAGGATGATGGTGATGATGATGATGATGATTAGCCAGAGTCCAGGAGCCTCTTGGTATTGGACTTGGAGGGCAGATCAGCAGGATTAGAGCCTATGCTTTTCATCATTTCCTCTGTGCATTCATGGGGAAAAGAGCCAGGAACTAGCACTTCTTAGGTGGCAGCTGAGTGAGATACCCTATGCCTGCCACTCTACATGTGGGGCCTTATGTTTTCAATAAATGGTTTGGGTCTTATTTGCGTCATTCGTTGTTGGCTCAGAAACTGTATATTCCTGCAAATAAATAATTAAAGACTAGGGTTTAAGTCTGGATTCTAGCACCTGAGGTCCTGTAATCATACCCACTCCTTAGGTGTGCAGCCTGTCTCAGGGCCTTGGCTTTGGAATTTAGAGGAAGAATAAAAACTGAGTTAAGTATGTGAACTCTTGATTCAGATGGTCTGGGCCGAAGCCCTGGACCTTGCTGTGTGTCGTGGTAAGAAGGACTTAGTTAATTTTAGCTCACTGTCCTCATGTGTAAAGTGAGAATAAAATACTTCATAGCAAATATTAAGAAAATAAAACAAAACCCACTCACAGTACACACAACGCCTTCTGTAACAAAAACCTCCCAGGGTTAGTTCATGTTGTTAATTACCAGCAAACACAAAGACGTAAAAAACCTCGCAAAGTACTTGATACTGTTTTCCTCAGTTAGTAGAAACAAAGGCCACAGAAATGAGTGAAGTCCACTGTTGCAAGGCTTCGTTCAGAGCCCCTCACTGAACTCCTCATTTATAGCCCTCTCATTCCCAAGGCAGAATTTACTGCATGAAGATGAGTTCTGGGAATTAATGGACTGACTTAAGTTGTCGCTAAGTCTATTTTGCAAGATCCAACCATTGTGAGATCTCTACCCGAAGCCAGGGAAGTTCAAAAGTTAAGTTGATCGAGAGGTGGGAAATGCGATAGTACAACATAAAGGCAAACAGAAAAACTTACCATTTTCATCTATCAGAGAAACTTTTGTGTAGTTAATAGCAGCGAGCTCTGAAAGAAATGAGAGAAAGTATTATTCACTTATTCATATCCATTATTTGACATGGTCTATGTTGTGGATAGTTGGATGGATAGATAGATAGATAGATAGATAGATAGATAGATAGATAGATAGAATCTGTCAACAGACTGGGGAGAGCCATTACAAATAGGAGTCCCACAATTCCAGAAATGTTGATCTGATTCTTTGTAATTCAGTAGATAATTCATATATTGTATTTCTACATAGGAAGATGTCAAAGTTTACAATTTTTTTTCTTGGTAATGTCTAAGGCTATCTTGTTTTCCCTCTGTGCTCACAGCTCCTAGTACAGTGCCTGCAGCAAAGTAGGTATTCTGTAAATACTTGTCAAAAGGAAAAACAAGCAACAGCGGTTGCTCTTTACACTGCTATAAAGTCCTGAGTGTTTACAGTATTTTCAGTGTGTTTATAGCGCTGTGAAGTCCTGAGCACACACTGCTTGCTACCAAAATGGTGTCATCAAACCTGAGAATCCACTGCAGAATCTTACATGTTGGATGGAGTCTGGTTTAGGTCAATTTCCCAACTACACTAAAGGAAGCAGCCTTACGTTTCCAAATCGTGTACACCCCAGTAACCATAACTCCAGCACATGATTTTTTGAAAAGAAGGTGTCAAGGTTTGTGGACATGACAATAATGCTAATGAAAGCCGATATCCACTGATGATTGTTATGGTGCCTGGCACTCTATGAAGTCCATGTGCATTATCTCCTCTGATCCTGGTGACACTGACATGAGCTGAATCTGGAGGACTCCATGTTGCACACAAGCAAATACAATACAGAGATTCTATGTGCCTTGCTGAGAATCATACCAGTGACGGGCAGAGCCAGCCCTCAAGAATGGTAGTGGGAGGTTAGGTGAGCCACAGCATGTGGAAAGTCCCTTGTACAACAAGCCGCATAGAAGCTAATCATAAGCCCACCACTGGGGACTCTCAGACATCATCTCTCCCAGACACAGTAATTTTAGCAAATGACCATTTTAATACAGATACTGTTTACAAGAAACAGCACTAGAAATCTGCTGTACAATGGCATTAACAGAAATGCCCTCATTAACTTTGTTGTTAAAAGAAGACCTTGAGAGACATTTGTTGCAGAAATAAGTGCCAAGTAAAACACGTCATGACCAGGAACTTCCCCGTAACCCTCATCATCACCAGAGAACTTACTATACTTTTTCCTTTTCTCCAATCACTAGAAAAAAGAAAACCTAAAGGACACTTCAGCCCAGTGTCAGCCCATTTAAGTTTTGCTCGTTTGTTTCCTCTGTGTCTTAGCTGTAGATATGAAAAATTGTCACTGACATGATTCCACGTGCTCTCACATCCCAGGTGAAAGCAAAAGTAATTGCTCGACCCTGATGTCATCATTGGCCAAGCTAAGAATCTGGGAAGTAATAAAAACTCAACTTAGTACATTTTAAAGATTTAATCGACTATGTAACAGATCTATTTATGAATCGAGGAACATCTTATCCAGAAAGTAGAGGGAAACTCCAAAGGGCCACAAGAAAAGAAGTTTTTCAAGATTGAAAGGAGGGAAAAAGAAGTTATTAGCAAGGAATCCATTGTTTTAGGCAGGCGACCCTCCCTAAGAAAAACAGAAGGGGTCAACCAGTAAACTTCCTAGTGCCGAACTAGGAAATTCCATGTTCCAGCCCTGGATGTTGAAACTGCAGTTGGGTAGGTATAGAGTCTTGGTTTACTGACTTGGGGTCTTGAGCTAAGTGAGGCCATTTTGATTCTGTGGGTTTGTTTGTTTGTTTTTTTTAACAGCCCAAGCTTTTGATCAGACTCTCAACTTAACTGAGAGATGAGATAAAAAAAAAATGGTGGGCATTAACATAACTCAGTAGCTGCTCTGAGGTTTTTAGTTTTTGTTGTTGCTCTTGTGATATTCAAGGGCCTTGACCTTTTAGCTTAACCCTGTGATGTTCACAGGTTATCACTTTAGACTTACAATTTTTGAGTGGGTCATTCTCTTTGTTCTTTTTTAATGTTCCAGCCTTTGAGAGAGCATTTAATTGTTCTGAACTTACATTTAAGCTTTAAAGAGAACATAACGCATCAGGAATATTATGATTACTAGAAACAAGACAATTCCAATGTCTGAAATGCTATTTGATGCCATCGTCCCCAAGACACAAAACAATTAAAATCAAATAATTAAGAAAGACTCTACTGAGCCAGTCACTCTTTTTAGCCAGGTGGCTTGCTCAGTGATCTGATGTTTTAGAGTTTTCATCTCCCCAGGTCAATTAATCCAGGCATAGCAGGTAGCCTTGGTTAGAGCACAGACACAGCCTTGCTCAGCTAACAGATAATCCAGAACTACCTTATTTTCAAGAATTACTTTGGCCAGAGTCTAAGAATTTTTGTTGAGCAGCCATTTCATTAGTAAGAAATTCTGCAACAATTTTCAGAATGAAGGAGAAAGTCTTGATCAAACCTCCTTTACATTTATCCCTAACCCGGGAAGTAGGGCCTGGCCAAAGGAGTAAATCCTGGTCATGAAAGCTTCCTGGGAAGGAGTCAACCAATGAGATGTCTTATTTAGCTTGAGAAAAGTTAGAAATAGTTAAATTTTCTCCTAGTCTGGAATAAAAGATTGCTATAAATTCCAAAGGTTATCTTTCTTGGCTGTGACCTGGAAGATACAGATGATGGAGCCATCTCTCCAGGCCATTCGCTGGAAAGAAAAGGTGAAAAGGTTTCACATTTGGTTAAAGTGTGAGGTCTTGATCCACTATCTTGGGCAAAAGTGCCCTACCTGTCTGTCAGCTACATCACTTTCTTTCAGTTGGATTCAGAAATGTCCAGTGTCTGTGCAGACCCGGTGGCAGGTGGAGACTGTAGGTGTGTGATGTGCGCCCTTTAGTGTTATAGCAGGAGCACTCGGTAAGGTCCCTTTTCTACTGGGGGTTCGAGGGCTGTCTTCCTCTGATGACATGTACAAAATACCCAATCACCAGACTGTAAACTGTAACCTTTAACTGTGATCCTGGAAGGCCACCTTAACCTGTTGATGACAGGCTAGAGCAGGAGACATTGTAGACATACTCTAGCTGGACAGACTAGCATGCGACACGAGGATCAGCAGAAGATGGTACACTGAGAGAATGTCAAGAAGTTTGCAAGGTTTTCCTTCAGGATCCTATTGTTTGTCCAGTAAAATAGGAGCCTCAGTCCCTGGAGATGACAGGAGATGTGCCTCAGGGGGAAACCCATTTTGAACAGTGTCTTTGCCACAGTGAGGGCTTCAGACTCTTGTCTGGGGAAGGCTTTAGCCCTTCCAGAAGTGTACAAACAATAACAAGATCATGTTAACAGTCCACACTAAGTGACAGTAATGTGGAGTCCGGCTGCAGGTGTACAAAGTGTCCTGAGGGAAGAAGTCTGAAGCCTTTGGAGAAAAATCAGTTTTTCTAGGATTATGGACCCAAAAGGTTAGACACAGACTTAAACCATTTTATACTATTTTAGAAGTCTTACCATTGATGTCTGTTTATAATATGAGCCGCTTTAAATGCCCCATGTGGGCAAAGGGATGAAAAATTAAAAGCCAAGAAAATGGGGTTTACCAAGTAGCCAGGAAGAACCAAAGCTGTCTTGATGTCCCCATAGCCCAGACTCTTTCTCGAATACACTGTCATTGTTTACACACCTCGATTTCCCTGATTCAGAAGCAGACTTGTGCCATGTTCAAGGACATCAAGACATCAGATGTCTGGCAGCACCCAAATAGACTCTATCTACATGTGCCACAATCTTACAAATACAATGTAAGGAACACTTAGTATGAATTTTTATTTGACAATGCTTCCCATGTAATTTAACATATCAAATAAGACAACTTAGTTTAGCATATCCTTTGGAATGTACCAGGTCAAAGAGACTTGAGCTAACCAAAACACTAAAGAAGACAAACACACCCAAAAAACGTTTTGTCCTTTTGACAGAGGGAAATCAAATTCTAATGCTACACCTGCTTACTTCTGATTTGAAAACCCTTCATTCCAATCTCAGTCCTGACCACACATAACATTGCTTTCCAAACACCCCCTTTTTATAAACCTTTAACACTTTCTCTTTTACATTCAAGATTTGTCCTGAATTTATCTTCTTTAGATCATTAGCCTCGCTTTAGAACAAAATTCTTTTCTTTGTTTCCCTCAAAAATATAACTCCATTCATTGCTGGGAGCCATTTCTGAAGTAAGGCAGGTTTGCAAGGCCTCCCACTGTGGGGAGCCAGAAAAACGGAGATTAGCCGCCTATAGGCAGGGAAGCGCCACTCCCTGTCGGGAGAAGCCAGAAGATCAAAGATCAACCGCCTGCAGGCAGGGTAGTGTCAGCCCCTCAGGCGCTGTGCTAAAACACTTTAGTTTGGCTCCTCTTTTACTCCAGCCTTAATCCCTTAACCCTGTTTCCTAGCAACCGACCTAGGTCAGCTGCCTTGTTTTCCCACCTCGAAACCTTTATAAGATACGGTGTTTTCTCAATAAAAAAGAAGAGGCTTGATCAGAAACCGTGTGTTGTCTCCACTCTCTGCGTCTCCCTCCTGCCCTGTTTCTCTCTCCCTCCCTCAGGATCAGGAACCCGCGTCGACTGACTAGCTAGACCGGACATCCCACCATCAGATGGCAACTGGAATCTTCACCCACTCAACCCCCACTCAATTTCTGCTTGAGCACCTACCCCCCAAGGCACTGACTGACTGGCATCAGGAGTAATTTGCCTTCTTATGCTAAAAATATATGAATTTCACCTTGTGAAAAAACTTGTTATAGGCGTTTCTTCTTTTATGATTATAGGAGCAAATATTACATTTCCTGAGAAAACCTGTTTTTCTTCCCCTCAAAAACAGGCTATTGACTCCTGCTCACAAAGACCTAACTCTTGCCTTTGCAATGCTAAAAGCTTTGCCTTGTATTTGAATGCTAAAGAGTCCTTCCTTCCCCATGTGATAAACATCTGTTCACCTACTTCAGTCTCTATTGGTAAAGATTATGCATGAGTCTTCTACCAATCTATGTTCTGGAAATTTTTACAGACCAAAGAATTTGTTATCAGAAATTATTGTCTAAGGCAATTGCCACTTCTGTTTTGTACCCCATACATTTTTTCAATAAATAAAGCTGACTCTTGGGTCAGTGCAGAGAGGCCTGCCTGGTGAGCAGAAAGAAGCCAAGGCTCTCTCGCTCCTTTTCCCCCGACACTGTCCATGCTTCAGGGAGCCCTGGACCTGCGGGAGCTGGACTCTGGCAATTCATCATACTTTTTCTTACTGAAAACACACATCTTACTTTCTTTGCATTCTGGGTTGTTTCCCTCATTATTTCCAGTCGTCTTCTTAAATTATTAGAATTGTTACCTCTTAGAGACCTTCATTTTTAATGAAAACTAATAAGGAAGCAGTTGTGCACTGTTAAGCAGTATTTTTCAGATTGGCAAATTTATGCATACATATCATAATTTCTAGAAACTTGTGCTTCTCAAATATCAGTCTTTCAGTAAGCACAAAATAATGTTTATAAGCAGATCTTAACTAACTTCAGTTTCCAAAAGTTTATAAACCCATGTTCATTAATTAATAATGTACTATTTTATCATACTTGGAAATGATCTAGCTATTTAATGAATATAACTTAATTAATTTAACAAGTGCTCCAACTCAGCACAACTTTAAAGTTGTAGCCTCCCAGAAAGTTTTGGGAGGCTAAAACCTTCTCTAAATTTATTTTATTTTATTTACATCAATTGCGTTTACTTGTTCCTAACAGTTCAGCTGAGATGGCCCATACAAGCTTTAGGAGACTGGGGAGCGATGGGTTAAACGGGTGATGGAGATTAAAGTGCCCTTGTCCTGATGGGCACAGGGTGATGTATGAAGTGCTGAATCTCTATTTTGTACACATGAACCTAGTGTAGCACTGTGTGCTGACTAACTGGAATGAAAATAGAAATATACAAATAATAAACTTACAAAACATCAAAATTTGTCATTCCCCCTGGCTCTTTTTTAACATTTTGTAACTGAGATCACATCTCCTTGCTTGACTTTTAGTAAACCAGGCACCTGAAAGTTTTAATCTTAGTGCTGATAAAACAATAGAGAAATGTCTATTTTATTTAAACCAACAACCGAATATTTGCGCAGCTCATGTGAAATTGAAACATGTTTGGGTTACTTTCTATCTTTCTGAGAGATTTAGAATGCCCAGTCTTTGCAAGTGCTTGTCTAAAAACCAAAGAAATATAGAGCTCTGTGCAAACTCATTTGGACAATGCTGTCCAGAGAGAAAAATATCTCACGTTGACGATGTTGATCTGTGGACACACAGATCGCTGCAACAACCCTAGAGTCACTGACGTTTATGGAGAAATTTATGGAGAAAATGTTCAGATTTGCATGTGTCCCCGGAATTATGAAGGACACTGACCAGGGTTCAGGCACAGGAGGTCTTTAGCTGTTTGTATTTTAAAAAGGCCCTTTGCCTTAGTTTCCTTCAGTCCCAGGCATTTGTGGGCTGTGTTTACATTTCAAAGACCTGAGAAGATGGATCACTTTGAGGACTGAGGAAGAATGCAGGTTCCTCCAAGAAGGACTTTGCTTTCCTAAGGCCAATCCTGTATAAGCCCTTTTCCAGAACTAAGAGAAGTGTAGAGGTGGGTGAAGAAAAGGGGAGCTCTGCATTGACACCAGAGCTGCGTATCTAGTTCTGTCCACATTTGTCAGGACAGCCGCTCTAGGTGTCTCAAAGACTTGGACTTCCATGAAATGAAATCAAAGTTTGATATAAGAACATGAGCCTCCGTATGCTTCCTTCCCTCTGAGTGTATAGTTTGCACTTTAAGTATTTCTGGCAGATGGAATAGGCCCCCTTAGGTGAAAGATGGGTCTCCAGACAGGGTGCTAAGGATATTACCCTCCCCAGATCCAGGGTCACCCACAGTGACCAGCCAAAGGAAGGAACCCACAAGCTGCACATCCCAGGCAGGCAGAGCTAAGAGCAGTGGCACAGGTTGACACCAGCAAGGAGGCAATGGCTGTCTCTGGGAGAGGAAGGACCCATAAGCAATGGGGGTGGGTTTGGAAAGGATGGGATGATGGGAAATTCTGTTATCCTTTCTGCACCACGCATTGTGGACAGAGATTTGGAAGGAGCGGATTCTGCTTAGAGTTCCCACCCTTTGCTGGCTTCTGTGGGTTTTTTCTAGGATCCCTTTTGCAAAGTTCGTATTTACCAGAATTTCAACTTGGCTATTGAAGGGAATTCAGAGCAGAAATCACCCAGTTTCATCAACTCTGGGATAGGTTCATTTGGGGCCCTCCATTAAAGGTAGAGTTGGGGTAGAAAACCATTAAGTTGGCAGACTCGTGTTTATGACTGTGTAGTCTTTATTGAGCGGAAAACTATTTCAGACTAGAGTGAGTTCTCAAATGAGCAAAGAGAGGAGCAGGAGGAGTTATCACAATCTTACAGATTTTGTATTAGTACTTCTTCCAACTTTAATTTTCCATTAGCCTTTTGCAGTGAATCTTTCAGTGAAATGACCTTGAAATTTTAAAACCTTTAGGAAGCTTCTACTTGCTAATGAACTGGGGTGTCCTACTGTCTTTAATTGTGAAAACCTTGCTCTTAAGTCCATTCCTAAATGGTCTTATCTAACTGGAAATTATATCTTTACATCTGGGAGCCTAGTTCTTAGATGAAAAATAAGCAGGCGTACTGGAAGGTGGTGGGCTTGACCCTTTAGAATTTGAGGATCCCAGTAGCTAAGACTTGGAACCAAACTAACACCTAAAAGGGATAGGACCCGAGTTGAGGACTGTGTGTGTTTTACAGCTTAGATCCCTGCACAGAGGTTTTATGGAGATTGATGGGTGCCTTAGTGCTGATCCAACCCATGCCCTCACCAACTTATACCATCAAAGGAGTGTTCTTGAGGTAGCGAGCACTCTAACTGCCTTTAAATGTGTGACCTGGGGGCGCCTGGGTGGCTCAGTCGGTTGGGCCTCCGACTTCAGCTCAGGTCAGGATCTCACATTCATGGGTTCAAGCCCCATGTTGGGCTCTGTGCTGGCAGCTCAGAGCCTGGAGCCTGCTCAGATTCTGTGTCTCCCTCTCTCTCTGCCCTCCCCGCTCATGCTCTGTCTCTCTCTGTCTCAAAAATAAATAAAACATTAAAAAAATAAATGTGTGACCTGTGCCCACCAATATTTGTGGCTTTTTCTACTTCTGAGATCCTTGTTAGCGGTCATCTTTCTCTAAACAAAAGAAGACAAAAAACTAGGTGCACAGTAGTATATGGATAGTAAGAGGCATTACTGTATTCAAGGAACAATAATACTCTGTGTGTGCCACCAACAATTCTCCTGAAATTTTGCTGAGTTTTTTACCAGGGCAAGTGTGGTCTGAAAGGTTAAGAGTTTGGCTCCAGGCACACCTTTCTCCCAGGTCACCCAGACTCTGGGCATGAGCCTCAGCAGCTCGAGCTGACCTGTCCTGGAAAGGAAGGCCTATTACATCAGCAGCCCGAAGGCAAGGAGAGGGGAGCTAAGAATCAAGAGAACTCACCTGCAGCCCATGAAACCGGTGAGGAGGACAGAGAAACCAGAGGGCTCACGGTTACCACCCCAGGGTTTCGCCTTGTCTCTGAATGTCCCTGGGGGTCCACTTCAGATCCTTTTGCCTCCTCCAAACCTGTTTAAAGAGCAAATATTCAACCAAGTAAATGTTAAAGATCCAATGGCTCTATTAATCAACCAATGTATGAATCAGAGAGCATCCCATCTAGCACATAGTTGGGAGCTCCAAAGGAGAACAGGAAAGGAATAGTTTTTACAATAGAGAGGGGGAGGTAAAAAGAAATCACTAGCAAGGAATCAACTGATTTAGGGAAGGTCACCCTGATGGGGAAGGGAAGGGGTCAATTAGGAAATTTCCTGGGGCTGACCAGGAAAATCCCTAGTTGACTAGTTAAAGGTTACTCTTCTGAGGCATTGAAATTGTACTTGGGTTAGGTAGTAAGTCTTGATTGAGTGACCTGGGGCTTTAAGCTAAGTGTTACCATTTTGGGTTTGTCGGTTTTTGTTTTTTTAACACTCCTAGAGGACAAAGAACAAAGACTTACTTCAGAAATATATAACAAAGCCCTTCACTTGTCTTGTTATGTTCCCCGCTGCTTAAAAAGCGCTTGTTAACCACAGAGAAAGTACAAACTGGTTCCTGGGGCCCTGGCCTGTGATGTCCCTGCTCAGGACTGGACTTGTGTGTCTACAGAGTTACTGGCTCACAGCCGGGCCAGAGCACCTTGAGCTCTGCCCACTCTGTCTAAATATGACCAGCATCTGCAACATGGGGATCCTCTGAGAGAGCAGGCCTGACTCAGGAGTGACCCTGAGTGATCAGGAAAAGATCATTCACTCTACCGTGGTGATCCTCCTTGAGACAATAGTCCGTCCTGCCTCCCTTCCAGGTCGGGCGCAGGCTCGCACTGCAGTAAGTGTTTGCTGGGCAGCATTCACCAGTGGTAGGAGTACATCCATTGAGGACAACGGAAGAAGGTTTGTACACGTAGCCTCACTCGTCCCTACTTACCGAATTTCACCTCACAGTCTTACATAAAATTCAATCTGAAACACCCAAGACCATACTAAAAACTCAGCCACCAAACTACCATTTTTTATTGAGCTGCAATCCAACTCCATCAAATGAACAGATTTTGTCACCTGTAACTCCTGTTTAAAGGTGCTACTTGAGTAGACCAGATGAAAGTGAAGCAATACGCTAAAAATAAGTCATTGTGACCTTCATATTTTGGATGGTGAAACTGAGGCAATAAAGGCTGAGTGAGTTGTTCTTTTGCTCTTTCTTTGTACGTTCTAAAGCCATTCTACCTTAATTCTATGGGGAAGTAGCAGGACATTTATGTAACCATTAAAAGTAACTACATTAGGGGTCCCTGGGTGGCTCAGTCTTTTGAGCGTCCGGCTTCGGCTCAGGTCATGATCTCACAGTTCATGGGTTCGAGCCTCGTGTCAAGCTCTGTGCTGACAGCTAGCTCAGAGCCTGGAGCCTGTCTTCAGATTCTGTGTCTCCCTCTCTCTCTGACCCTCCCCTGCTCATGCTGTGTCTCTCTCTCTCTCTCAAAAATAAATAAAACATTAAAAAAATAAAAGTAACTACATTTAAAACAAGATTTTTATTTGCTTGTTTTCCACTAATTTTTGATACACAACGTGTGGTATTCCCTTTGAAACAAAGGGTTCTGGAAGGTTATAATCATGTGTATATGCACATACCTTTGTTTATTGAAGGAAAAAGTATCTCTTGATTAGCTCCTCCTTTATTACTCTCGTATTTGACAATACATTTGTGTTCTTTATCCACTGACTTTTTCGGCACGGTCAGCCAAGTGTATTTCATGTATGTGTCCTTAGTCTTCATGGTGTTTCCCTTCTGGGATTCCAGAACTGTTTTGCCATTCTTTTCTTTCCAATCTATCTCGATAACATCAGGGAAAAAGTCCTCAAGAAGACAAAGGTATGTTCCAACATTATGGTGTTTTACTTCAGCTTTTGAAGGAAGAAAAATTGTAGGCTTGGGGAAAATGTCTTCATCAGGATTTTTATCTGTGGGAGAAATGCAATAGCCATTAAAGCATTCTTAGAGAAACAGAAACATTGTGTGGTTTGGAACCGCCTAGCACATAGTTTAAAGGAAGGAAAAGTTGCTTTAGAATTAGTGCTTACGATGACCTTTCATCCACAGTGGGTTACAAGGTGCTTATTTTCTTTCTTTCTGTGGGAAAAGGGGCTCAAAAGGTTGTGTAAGTTGCCCAAGGTCACAGCTGTTAAGTGGTAGAACCTGGATTAACTGGAGTTTTGTCAAACAATACCCAGTCACTTGTTGAAAGGGAATCTATTTCCACCCGTACTTGACAAACTATCATGATGACCTTTTAGCTTCGAATAAGGATCCCATGCCCACTTCTGATACTGGAGTTCTTCTGCTTGATTTCTGATTTTATAGACCATTTTGTTCTCACATCTGAACCACACCAGGATTTTGAGTAGAGCGATGTTTTAAGCTGCACCTCCGAATCATTTACAATGCCTTGAAATCAGAAGCCGTTTGGCAAAATTTACAAAATTTCTATTTAAATATTTATTGATGGGGCGCCTGGGTGGCTCAGTCAGTTAAGTGGCCGACTTCAGCTCAAGTCAAGATCTCATGGTCTGAGTTCGAGCCCTGCATTGGGCTCAGTGCTGGCGGCTCAGAGCCTGGAGCCCACTTCCTAGTCTGTATCTCCCTCTCTCCCTCCCCTGCTTGTTCTCTCTCTCTCTCTCTCTCTCTCTCTCTCTCAAAAATAATAAGCATTAAAAATTTTTTTAAATAAAAATAAATAAAAATGTATTGGTTATTTTCAGAAATGGTCTTTATTAACCTTGTCAACTACTGCGCTGGTTAGAATTTTGTTTGCTTTAATAAATGTTCACTAAAGGCACATTTTAACTGAACTTTCAATGTAGTTGATGCATGACTAAAAAGACACCATATTTTGGATCTTAGCATCTCCCCCCAAATTTGAATCTGCCCTACAAGCCTGCTTAATTTGTTGTCATATACACAATTTTCTTTGATTCTACCTGCCAACTCACATTATATGTAACTGCTGTAATGCTAACAGTTATGATTCTAGAGAATCTTGTACACATAATGTGAAACTATGTAAAGAAACATTAGCATTGTCAAGGGCATGTCACTTGAGGGCTGGAATGTTCCTTGGCTATACATTTGATAATTGATGGTTGAAATTATAAAGAGTAGACCCTTCCAATTTGATTTCCAACTGAAACATACATGTTAATGCATTTTCTTTTGGGGCTAGTTTCTAGTCAGAATGATAATTTTGTGAACAATTTCTGAAGAAAAAAGAATTGGTGTTCTCCTTTAAAAAGAAAAGAAAAAAATATTCTTGAGAATTTCTGCCTATGTTGCAAAGCTCCTGATTTTTATACTAAATCAATAAGGAAACAATGAGTTCTATTCTATGCTATACATAGAATCAGGTCATAATGCAGTTGTTTTAAACCTGTACATCTTGTCTTCACTGCAAATAGTATTTTATTGATTGTAACAATAAGATAGTCTAACCATGTACTTTGTTTTAAATTTTAAAAGCATGTTATTTAAAATAAGACTCATTTTTCAAAGTACATGATATATACGTGATTTTTTATTCTAGTCAATACATTAAGAAATCTAGTTTTCACGTTAGGAAGTTTTTTTTTTTAATAGGATTACTTCTGATTCATCATAATAAAGAACTTGAAAATCAAATGATCCACTTGGAAAATTATTGTACAGGAAGACAGGATCCTTACCTCCTGTCCCTTTTGCTCAGCTACATTCTAGAAGTTTCATTCTTTTCAAAATAGAAGGAATCTTGAACTCCCATAACTTCTCAATGTGATAGTTAACTGAGCACTTAATAGTGTACTTGACTATATATGATGAGTGCCTATGTTTTGGGTAATTATACTACATATTTTTTCTTCCAACATTCTTTTTTAAACTTATTAGGGTATTTTTCATGGCTACAATCATTTTATTGATTCATAAAATAAAAGCCAGTTCACAAAACAAATATTTGTCTGATATATTTGTGTATATTCATAATCAAATTTTTTGAGGTAAATTGCCTGAGTTGTATATATTTTATTAGGATGAAGCAGTATGAACTCTATAAGTTTACTATTAAGTGTGGTATTTCAAAACTGCATATTAATATTGATCCCAAATTTCTCAGTTTATTTTTCTAATTTTTCTTTAATTAAATGAATAATTAAAACTACTTCATGTCTAAATATGAATTTTAAACTTATGACATTTCTAGGTATATTTAAGAGGACTATCTGCATGTGTAGCTATATTTCTAAGTATATTCTAACTATATTTTCCACGTTTGTTTTTCTACTATAATCAAGCATGAAGCCCAAGCTTGTTGAAGTTAGAGGTAATATAAATTAAGGTAGAGGGTTAAGATTTAAAGTACACAGAGGGACTACAAAAATAAAAAAAAACACCCAACATTTTAATTTAATTTTGTTGTCAAGTGAGGGAAAAGTCTACTAAACAGAAATATCTCTAAACTCATGTTATCTGTGTATCAGTGGACAGTGAGGTAACTTTCCATTGGAGCGGTTAGAAATACAGCCGTATCCTCAGGCAAATTTCTGCACGGTCAGTATGATTGGCTATAGGCCTCCCTCCATACTGGACACAATTTTCCCTTTACGTGTGAAATGGGGCAACTTCTTGGGGGAACCTGGGTGGCTCAGTCAGTTAAGGGTCCAACTTTGGCTCAGGTCAAGATCTCCCAGTTTGTTGGAGCCCTGCATCGCGCTCTGTGCTGACAGCTTAGAGTCTGAAGCCTGCTTCAGATTCTGTGTCTCCCTCTCTCTCTGCCCTTCCCCTGCTCATGCTCTCTCCCCCTCAAAAGTAAATAAACATTTGAAAAAAAAAAAAGGTATGGAGCCACCTCTATCCTACACCTATCATACGTTAAACAAGGTGCCAAGTACTTTATTCACAGTCTCTCATATAATTCTCATATGACTCCTGATGAATGTGTCCTGTTATTCTACCTGATGAATGAGGAACCTGAGGGCAGAAAATAATCATCAAAGTTCACATAAGCAGCAAGTGGTAGGACAAGAGCTACAGGTCATCCTGGGTCTAAACCCCGGGCTCTCTGACGACACCCTTTCACCGTCAGAAAAGGAAATGTGACAACTCACAAAGTTTGCCTGTCGTGATCCAGTCATTCTTGGCCCAAACCCTTTCCTGACTGTTACACACGATGTACATGAGCACTTCATGCAAGTCCACACGGACACAAAGTCAGGTCCTGTTGCAGTCTTTGCACAGTGTTGTCTATGCCGGCCTTTACTGTAAGGACTGATATCAGAATCTCTCCTAAGATTTCCGCAATGAAACATGCCATGGAAATGAGAGATTACAATTATAATCATTACCATTATTATTAGCAATTTGTTTCTGATGGCTGTGTGCTCCAACATGACATTTTAATCTCATGGGACCAAGCCTTCCCTACTAACTGGAATACAGTACTTAGGGTGATCATTGGATTTATGTAAATCAAACATGGAGATTCATTGCTTCCTTTGCACCCCACTTTGCTCTACTATGTCTTGAATTCACTCAGCCACCATCACTGGAAATGTGCCTTTGACACAGCAGCTAATACGTAATCGTGTGTCATGTCTTGTCCACTGCATTTCCAATGTTAAGAAAATCAAAAAGACATTGGCTAACACTTAGTAATATGGGATCAGTCCAAGGAAGTGCTTCACCTGTGTTGTCAAAGCAAATGACTCTTTTCCCACCAACGGCATAGTTTATGTGCATTCTAAGCTTTCATCAGAAATTTCTACCTCAGGCTGCCTTTCTTCCAGATCTTGCCAAAGTTTACCTTGAATCTCCTGCAGTGGGCTTTCAAGCTAAATGACTAGATCAATGGCCTGTTACCTGGTCCTTCAAGTCTCCTATTGTCATGTTAGATCCCTAGACTGAATGATCCCTGACCCTGTCTGCTGATTATCACCATTTGTGAATGACATTAAATGTCATGGTGCCCACAGTAATGATGCAGTTGTAGCATGAAATGCATTTATTTAAAGACCATTTCTTCCATTTTGTAAGATGGATATGGAAGACAATCTGCACTATTTCACTTTATATTCCCCCAAATGGGCTCGTGCTTTGAATGGTTTTCCCCCTAATTTTATGATAGAAAAGACATAACATCTTTGAAACTTTGGTGTACTTCATTTTATCAGTTAACAAAAAGTATATACTCCACCACATTTTTCTCCTACTTTTGAACATAAAATGTTATCCTGTGATTCTTTCTAGATCTTCACAGGCCTTTCTTCTCCTTTAGCTTTCCTTAGTGCTTCTGGTCCTCTATTTTTATCTCATGGCCTAACTGTACGTGTTTATTTTATTTTAGGCCTTCTCAAATAGATTTTGGAAGCAGATAGTACAAATAAAGGAGAAATCATTTGTGCATTAGAGCTGGTTTCTTTTTCTGCCCCAGACCTTGATAGTTTAGGAAGGTCTACCTCAGAGATGAATGAAAAATGAGAGATGTTTGCAAATGCTACACTGAGAGATGTAGACATAACACATGTGAATTTCAAACACACTGAAACACTAGAGCATAAGGTGAAACTTTCGTTCCAACATCATCCCTCACAAAACAGGGAGTTGCCTTATGTTTTAGTCCTGGGCAACCTCTCATATTAAAAGAGGCTCTTCTAATCCATTTAACTTTGATCCAGCAATACTACTTGGCAAGATATCCACCTGAAATAAACTCAACTGAACTAGTTTTGGAAGAAGCATTGGTAAAAGACTGTCAGGAGTTTAATGTGGGTTTACTATATATTACTTGGGACTAAAATATGAGTGGAATAAAGACTTGGATCACAGTGTTGGCATATTTTGAAGAGTTATTCTGGTTAAAACCTCTTTGGATGAAAGGTACACTCAGACCTCCTAGATGACAATTAACAGTACCTCACAGTATGTAGTAAGTTAAGGTAAATAAACACAGCTAAGTGTTATTCTGCATATATTACCCAATCTGAAAGAACATGGCTTAATGAATAAAGTTCCTCATATATTCCCAAATATATAGAAATATGACTTTATGCCTATTGAATTCCATATTACCAATTTTTAAGAATATGGCTTTATGATCACATTGCATCAAAGCTTCCTACCAAACTGGGACTGAATTCTAGAATTCTGAGGCAGCACCAGCACCTGGCCTGCTGCCCCGGCATCGCCTGCCTCCCATCCCTACGTTATACAGAAGAATAAAAGAATATTTACCTGTAACCCTGAGCAGGGTGCCAGGACCGAACACTTTGTGGTACCAATAATACCCGTCATAATCCCACTGTCTGAAAAGCCTTTACAGAAACATCCCTTGGTGCAGGCTTTTAAAACTGTGCCCATACTTTTTCAATATTTATATAAATATATCCAAAAAGGGCTCAGCTACCATTAAGTGAAGATGAATCTCAAGCAAAAATCACATTAGAGATGAACATAGTCAAGAATGGATGAACTGACCCCTCTCTGCCTGGGCAGCTCAGTTCCATCTTGTCTTTCCATCTTGCTCACACGCACTGAAGAGTGTGATTTCACCTTTTCTCAACATTTTCCTGAATCCTCTAAATCTCTTTTCATTAAAGGTTTTCATATATCATATCAGTTCTTTTCCTAGAGTGTAATTTACAGACACTTCTTCTTATCAAAAAGGAACAAAAATAGAAATAATAATTTTTAGTATATAATAAATAAATGTTCCAAATGTTATAGTTTTCTTCTTCATGTCTACGTATTGAAGGGTGGGTGTCTGGTTTGTTTATAAAGAAGTTTTTTCCAGAATCCCATTCCCACGGATAATAGACCAGATGAGTTGTTTGATGAGCACTTAACTTATCTGCTGCTGAAAGACTGCTCCTTTGAACTTGAAGTTACACTTAACAGTTTCCAGGGTGTTGATTTAAAGTCCCGTGCTGGTAATCCGAGGATTCTATTCGGTTTGATCTTTCTGCCGCTGTTTCAGTGGGAGCAGAAAGGCAGCTGTGAGTCCTACACTGAGTCCTGCCTGTAGTTCACCTGCTCCAGCTCTTCTGCTGGATTCAGTGTTTCCAGAGAATTTGATGCTGAGACGGAAAGAAGATTGAATGCAATGTGGTCAATAGGGCTTGTCATTTTATAGAAATACCCTAAGAATCACACTGTGAGCATTTAGTAAATGTATATTCAACATGGCTTACTTAATCATTTAGGGGGAAGAAAAGCAGTTTTAGTACCATTAGAAGCCGAAGCATAGTTTTTCACATGAGGAGTCATACACACAATGAACTACTATTAGTTAAGCATTCAGCTAAAGAGTCAATTTAAAAATTCAGGGTACAGAGAGTAAATATTCAGAATTAAAAATACAGCTTAATGTTTCTAATACCATATAATGGTTTCGACCATGCTCCACAAAACAAGTCTCTGTTGGCTCCCAAATTTTGCCACAGTAACTAGTCATGTGAATTTAGGCAATTAACTGAACTTCCCTAAACTTTATTTTCCCCAACAGTGAAATTAAAATAAGAGGATCTCCTGTACAGGGTATTGAGGGTTGAGATCAGGCACTGTAACTAGGCAGCATGGTATCTGGCTCTTAATAAATATTAGCTAACATTATTATTCTCCTTACTCAGATGGTTTGGGGCCCTTTATCAAGTATTCCACTAAACACAATGTATGGATTTTATAAGCAATAAGTATTTATTACACAAATTAAGAAAGCAAAAGAGCTCATGAATCCAAGACATTCTGTGTTTCTGGTAGTGACAGGCTGAAAACAGGGGGCCCAACAAGCTACAATCTAGAATACTTACCACTAGACTAGAAGCTTTTGGGGTGTTGGGACTATGTCTTGTGCTTCTTTTATCTCTAGCATCTTGCATAGACTCTGTCTTCAGTAAATGTTTTCTGAGACAAATAAGTGAACAAACCAGAATATAAAACCATTCAGACAGGCTCTTTTCATGATCTCTGCAGCTGAAATGGTTTAGTGAACTCACAAATTGCATTAAACTGGACCCATCTCTAGACAATATCACAAGAGTTGCAACAGCACAAACTTTGACTAATCTCAGCCCACTTCTAAGAAGCTAAAATAATAAGAATCTGTTGATTATTAATGTTCTTTAGTCATTTACTGTAAGAGTTCATTTTTCTACTGCTGTTGAAAATGAGATCTAGGAGCACCTGGGTGGCTCAGTCAGTTGGGCATCCAACTTCGGCTCAGATCATGATCTCACAGCCCGTGGGTTCGAGCCCTGCATCAGGCTCTGTGCTGACAGCTCAGAGCCTGGAACCTGCTTCAGATTCTGTGTCTCCCTCTCTCTCTGCCCCTCCCCCACTTGCTTTCTGCCTCTCTCTCTCAAAATAAAATAAAGACATTAAAAAAATTTTTTTAATAAATAAATAAATAAAAAAGAAAATGAGATCTAAAGCAATCATACAGGTTTTGCAGTTATTAGAGAAAGGATCACTTGATCAACATGCCTAATCAAAGTGTTTCTTAATCAAAGGGTTTCTCACTGAGAAGATCACATACAAGAAAAACATTTTGAACCTATAAAATAGTTTATGGATATGATCTCACAAATAGTTTAATTTCAAGCCTGAGTCTATACTTTTGTGTGTTTATTTTGTAAAAGTAGAATTCAATCTGATTGCAAGCAGAGAAGGAACAAAACTATTTATTTACAAAGTAGTTTTGTTTCCATATAGAGGACCAATAGCCGCAATATTGCTGTGCATCTGTTGAGGGGATCCTACATTGTTTTTTCTAAAAAGCATCTATCAGTTTTTCATTCACAGGCTTAAAACAGGACAAAGTTACTTACCAGGAGGAGTTACTACAGGCCTAGTTTCTCTTGATCCAGCCTGGTTAGACATTATCACACTGGTTAGAGATTCCGCAAAAATGTCAGCCTTCTCCTGGGACTCTTGACACCACCAGCCGGTAGACACTTTGTTCTGGCAATTGATCTTCTGGATTCCCCTGGAAGTCCTTGAATATATGCTTCATGAGATTAGACATTTTATACATTTTCCTTAGATTAATTGACCCAAATGTCTGTTTTCCATGGAGGCAGTAGTGATGGAAAATGGAAATAATGAGTGCAAATAAAAAAAGAAAGAAAAAAGAGAGAGAGAAAGAAAGAAAGAGTAAAAGAAAGGAAGGAAGAAAGATAGAGAAAGATAGGACAGAAAGAAAGAAAGAAAGAAAGAAAGAAAGGGAGGGAGGGAGGGAGGGAAGAAGAAAGGAAGGAAGGAAGAAAGGAAGGAAGGAAGGAAGAAAGAAAGAGAGATCGGTACCAATTTTAATTCTAAAATTACCAGGAAAAGTGTTCAGAGAATTAAGAGGTTTTCATTTCCAGGTGTTCAAGTGTGTGAAACTGCTCAGAGATCGCACGCATCAAAGGAAAAGCCCTTCTGTTCTCACAAACACCAGGCCTGCTGAGTCAGCATTTTGGGATTGTATTTCTGAAAGAAACTCTGAAAGAATTTGAGATTGTATTTTAGTAACTGAAAATGCAAACATGCCAACAGAAATATACTTGAGAAATGTGAACAATGGTCTCCAAGTTTTACTACTTGTAGCCATTTTTACCACTTGCCAACACGAATCTTTACTGGGCAATGCAAAATGGGAAAAGAATTTGTGGGATGACAATATTTTCCTGGAATAAAAAGAAGTTTGTAGAATTCTATCCCCCATGGAAAAACAGATTCCTTATTCAAACTAAAATTTGAAAACAAACCCCATTGGCTGATATGTAAAAGAAGAAGATTCTCATAAGCTATATGTTATGTTTGGAAATGCAGGTGTAGTTCTACCTCTGTGATTAACCAGCTTTGTCCAAGACATTTGCCATCTCTGGGCCCCACATCCCATTTGTTGTGTGGGAATTAGGCCATGTGTGTCCAAAGGATCCTTCCTGTTCCAACAGATTATGAGCCTGTGATTAAGAGGAGGAGGTAGGGACCATGGGGAGGGGAAGGGGGAAAGAGAGTTGGGGAGAGAGAGGGACACAAATCATGAGAGACTATTGAATACTGAAAATGAACTGAGGACTGAAGGGGGAGGTGGAGGAGGGAAGGGGGTGATGGTCATGGAGGGGGACACTTGTGGGGAGAAGCACTGGGTGTTATATGGAAACCAGTTTGACAATAAACTATTATAAGTTAAAAAAAAAAAAAGAGGAGGAGGTAGGATCTGCTATAAGAAAAACAATGGAGTCTTTTACCTGATTATCAATAATGTCCTCCAGTCTAATTGAAGCCACCTGCTAGTGTGAAGACTGGGATCTCACAAAGTCACAGAGTCAAACCTGTAAGAGAACCTTCTCTATTACTAACCTTCAACTCCTTTCTCATTTGAGCAATAATACTAAATTCCAGCAGGCACAACAGCCTCTCTCCCTCCCTCCCTCCCTCCCTCCCTCTCTCTCTCTCTCTCTCTCTCTCTCTGTCATCCTCCCATTGCAGTTTGAGTAAGTTCTGGTGTCTTACATTTATCTTAACTAAAGATAAATGCTTATCAGAGCTTTTTCATTTCTGTTACTGTGTTTTTTGTATTCTTCCATTTCCTTTGGTTCTTTCCCATAATTTGTATTTGGGGCTTTCCATATTTTGTGCTGAATTTTCCTCTATGATCTTGCATGTTGTCTAACTTTCCTATTAGTTTAGAGTCTTTAACATATTAATCACAGTTATTTATGTTCCCTGATAGTGCCAACATCTCTGTCATGTCTCAGTCTGGTTCTGGTGGCAGCTCTGTGAACTCACACTGTGTTACCTCTTGACTTGCCGTGTGTCTCTGAGATTTTGGTTGGCAGCTGGCCATGCTGTGAGGTAGAGTAGATACTGAGGTAAATATATTTTGTGTTTGAAGATGAACACACATTTTCTACTTGGCCCTTAGTATGGAAGTTTGGGTTAACTAGTCAGGAATTAGACTGAATTTGGAGTTGTTGTTACCACCTGATGGGTTGAAATGTGCTGTCAGAGTTCAGACACTTAATAATTCTCTGGTGTATTTTGGTATTTCTCTCTTCACTGGTCTTTGAGTCTTCTCTTTGCTCTGCTCCCCAGAGAAAGTCTGTCTCATGAAGCTCTCTCAGCTCCATTCCATCGTTACTTTTCCTCGAAGTTTGCTAACATAGGGGTGAAAGGTCAGGAAAGGACACATTCTCTGATATTTTTATTAAGTCTCAATGTTAAGCGATACAGTGAGTTAGGTCTTAAGATCATGGCCTTCACAATATTCCTATGTATTCTATCCCTATCTATGCCTATTTTCTGGAGACAGAACATTTTCAATTCGTGTCCCCCTCCCCCTGGAGCAGTTAGGTACCCACCTACTTCAGGCCATGGGTTTGATGCCCATCCTTCTGCAGATGACATACTGTTACTTTTGGACATAAGGGAGAGGTTCTGGGCAAAAGTTTCGGTGGTTGTCTCCTGTGCCTTCCTTTAATTGCACCAGGATTCCACCAGCACCTCCCTTGCAGATGAAGTCACCCTTTGTCTACAGTGGTGACAGGATGGATCAGATCTGGGTGGATTTCAGCAATGTTGTTCCCGTCCTACAGCACCCAGAGGAAGACTTTCTCTGGATTGTTCTTGACCTTCCCTGAGAATTTTGTGGGCTTTCTGGAGGAGAAACTTTAAGTGCTAGGAAATACCCTGCTTATTGTCCCAATGGCTCACACTCTCCCACTAGTCTATACTCAGCTCTTATTATTTTATTAACAAATTCTACTTGAATCTTGTGACCAACTGTTTGACAACATCTGTTTAAGGTGAGCAAATGCTCACATCCTGTTTCTCCCTGCAAGTGCCTGTCTTTCTCCAGTGTTTGAGTAAGTTACTTACCCTGCAACCTTACTTCTCCAATGGGCTCAAAGGGTTCAAAGTCATTAAATTTCAGTTTGTCCTGTTTTTTGGATATTGTTAGAAAATGGAAGGTGTGCTATTTCTAGCTCTCTACACCTCTGAGAACATGCAGGTCCCCTTTCCCATGTTTTTGGTATTTCTTTTTTTTTATTTTTTAAATGTTTTATTTATTTTTGATACAGAGAGAGACAGAGCATGAGAGGGGGAAGGGCAGAGAGAGGAGACACAGTACCAGAAGCAGGCTCCAGGCTCCGAGCTAGCTGTCAGCACAGAGCCTGACGCGGGGCTCGAACCCACGAATGTGAGATCTGACCTGAGCCGAAGTCGGAGGTCTAACCGACTGAGCCACCCAGGGCGCCCTGGTATTTCTTTACAATAAAATCCTATCAAAACCAGTGGAGAAGTAAATTTCAGATGACTTCCACCCAAATTCCTATTATTTCTCTTCCCCATTTTTAATAAGGTTGTGATATTTCTTTCACAGCAGTCTTTTCTGGACACCAGTGTTTTCTCTGCTATGTCTTTTAGAAATACTTTATTTTAATCTATGGCTTTTCTTTCCATTTTTCTGAAAATTTTTATTTTCCTTTTTTTATTATTGCAAAGAGCAGGAATGTTCATTTGAGTAAGTGCAGTTTATCACTTCTATGATCTTTTATTATCTTGTTTTGGTGTCCTATATGAAAAATCTTTCTCTAGTCCAAGATCATGAAGATTTTCTCCTATATTTTCAACTAGAATTTTTATTTTTAAGTTATTCATTTATGCCTAGAAGATATTTTTAATTAGTTTGTGTGAATGGTGTTTTCTATTGTTTTTTTTATGCAGATGAACAGTTGTTACAATACCATTTGTTGAAAAGTGTACTCTTGGCTCATTAGATTTCCTTGGCACTCTGTTAGAAATTAGATAACCATATATGTGTTGTCCTATTTCTGGATTCTGTTCTTCTTATTCATGCATCTTGGCTTTCACCCAAGCCCCACTGTCTTGATCATTGAGTTTTAATAGTAAATGTTAACTCTCCCTTTAAAACTGATATTGCAATGGTGTGTTGTTTGCCTTCTTATATTTATTTTGCAACCAGCATGAGTGATTTATATGAAAAGTTCTTTTGGGATTATCATTGTGATTACATTGAATCTACTTATCTGTCTGGGGAACGTTTGACATCTTGGATATATTAAGTCTTCAAATCTATGGACATGGTATACCTCCCCATTTATTTAGTCTTTCTTTGAGTTCCCTCATTAAAGTTTTGTTGTTTTCAGCATATGAATCTTTCATATTCTTAAATAAAGTTTTCTGTATGTATTATATAGGTTGCTATTATAAATGGTGCTGTTTTTAAAATTCTTAATTATGAATTGCTAGGATATAAATCACAATTGACCTTCATCTCACATCTATTTTACAGCTGTGTAGTCCACCATTGCGTGCATGTGTCATCATTTATTCAACCAGTTTCCTATGTCTGTATATTCATATAATTTGCAACATTTTGCAGTTACCCAATAAATGTTTTGCATCTATATTTTCATAGTGTTGAAATTGTGCCTTCATAGTAAATGTCTAACAGTGTTGAAAGGGAAATGCATATGAACTTTTTTTAGACATTCCCAAATTCCCCTACAGAATGGCTATATTTTGCATCCTTTCAGATATAATATCTATTATCTCCCACAGTTTCACCAACACAGAATATTATCCAATTTTGATTCCTGCCAGTCTCACGAGTAAGAGATGTTATCTCAATGTAGCTTTGATTAATCTTTATCTTATTATAAGTGAAGTTGAGTCACTATGTAGAAGTGTCAGAGCCATGTGTATGCTTTTTTTTTCTGATTGTCTTTTCAGGTCCTTTGCCATTTTCCAGCAGGATGTTTTAAATGTTTTAGTTCCATTTTTAAAATGTATTTTTATTTTGGGAAAAGTTGATCATTTTCTGCTCTCCAGGTTGTAAGTATTTCCTCATAGTCTGTCATTTGTCCTTTGATTCAGCTTGTCCTACTTTTTGCCGTGCAAACTTTGTCTTCATGTTCATGTAGTAAAATGTATCACTACTTTCTGTTTTTATATCTTGAATTTTAGTTATAGTTACAAATTCATTCTCTTCCTCTTTCTTGCACGAGACAGGCTGCTAATTTTTTTTTCTGTACAGGATCAGATAACAAATATTTTATTTGCGGTTTGGGCTGTAACGTCTCTGTTGTGATTCATTATATCTACCATTGTAGTTCAAAGCAGTCATAGACAGGAAATGAGAAGGCATGGTTGTGTTTCAGGAATGTCAGCAGCAGGTGTTGTATTAGAGATGTCTGAAAGGAAAAGCATTCTATTTTCACTTATTTCTATTATTTAAAATAGAACAGAAAAGAAACAAAGTTTATAGTTTTATTTCATATTTTGTTATATTACTTTCAAACATGCCATAATAACCCATATAAGCAATGTAATGCTTCAATATAGTGAACATGAAACATGCTCCAAGCACTTGCAAGAACACTATACGTATTACTTAAGTTACTCTCAACAGTTCCTTTAGGTAAATATAGTTATATGTTCCATTTTCAAATGAGGAAAATGAATCAAAGATATGTTAAACAATTCCTCCAGAGTAAGACAATTAATATGGGGAGGAGGGTTATGTAACAAAGGATAATTGAGGTAACACTGAGAAACAGAGAAACATAAAATAATAATAAAGGTCACTCCACTCTATATCATTCTAGAGCAGTGATTGAAAAATGTGTTCTGTAGAGGACCAAATGGCAAACACTTCAGAGTTTGTGAGTCTCTGTGGAAACTATTCAACTCTGCCATGTGGTGTAAAAGCAGCTACAGACAATTTGTAAGCATAGAGTCAAGGTTGTGTTTCATTTAAACTCTCTTTGCAGAACTGGGGCTTGCCCTGTCTCAGCCTCGTTGGCAGATTCCTTGTTCCATGGTAACTACTATCGGCATTAGGGTTCATAGTAGCCTTTTAGTGTTTGTTTGTTTTCAGGGTGTCACAGAGTAGTAATAGTATCAGATAAGAAAATGTAAATATAAAACCATTTTTAAGTGTCATAAATAGAGTAATGTTTTAAAATGTTATCAAAACTGTCTCATTAGGAAATGTAAAAATCAATAAAATATTGACTGCAGCAGTGTGAAAATACTGACTCCACCTCAGACCACCCATCTTGACCAAGTCCTCTCCTGGGGCTACATGTCCTGGGCCCTTTGCAGCTTAAGATGCAAATCTTAGGAATTCCTGCTAAGGCCCATTTGTGGGGAGCCTTGCTCTGGCCCTCAGGATATTTGTAAATTTTATTTATTATTTCTTTAAAAAACCTGTTTCTAATGGCTACATAATAACTTGTCTCTTCAAAGGCACATAAGTGGCTCTTTTCCCTTGTGTTCATGCCTATAGTGTTCATGGCTGTGCGTGTTGAAAAGACAGGGTGGCTCTGTCTCCTGAGATCAATCCCCATGTGGACATTGCAATCCACTTCTGCACTGCTCTTTTGAGGATTAAATGAAATAAATTGTTTAGGTATTTAGGACAGATACTGTTAGATGCTTAATCCCTCTTTTCATTCACTTTTTGTTGAAAGGGCTCATGTTGTTAACTCCATTCAAGGGTCTTCTTACTTTTGTTTCTGTAGACATGTTAGGGAACAGGTGAGGCCCCGTTGAGACCCAGGCCTAGAGGTTCCTCCCACTGGGGTCCTACCCTAGTCAGGAATCACAATGAACAGAGGATGGGACACAAAATCCCGAGTTTGCCCCTGAGAAGGTTCTGGCTGCTGTGGAGGAATTGATTCTGCTCTCATAGCACCTCTGTCCTTAACAGAACCACCTGATCCTGAGGATGAGAAACAGAGCATGAATGCATTGTCATTACGTCAGGGCTAGAGTTAAAGCTCAGGCATGGCAATTATATGGTAAAATATCTAAGTTACCAAAACTACCAAAATTTTCTGATGTAAGGGTTTAACCTCAACATTTGAAATGGACTCTGAGGAGGTGGGAGAGGAGGTTTTGTAATTTCACACATTACATGTTGTGTATCACTATCTGTTGAAAACTCACAACCAGCCAGCTTCTGATCACAGAACTCAATTCTCAATCATTATTTTTAATTTTATTAGTTTGCAAAGAACTTTACCGTTTTCATTTACATATAAAAGGAGTATGTATTATCCTTCTTTTTAGCCATCTGTTCATTATTCAGGATTTATAGTTTTCTTTGCAGAACCTTGGAGAGCCTGGTCTTGGCGGCATACCCCCACTTTTCTGCACCTAGAACCTCTAGGGAAACTCTATGTTCCCAGTTTGCCAGGCTTGCCTGCCAATCTATACATAGGAGACTTGGAAATTTAGAAAATAAAAACTTTTCTTTTTCATTTGATTCTGACGTTCAAGCTCACTAACTCATGATTATTCGACCAAATGGGCTTGTTCTGGGCGCAGATGCCATCCACTTTCCTGGGAGCTATTTCTCATGGTTTTCCTTAAACAGAAGAAGGGCTTCAGGTGACATGATGTATGTCTGAGAAGAAAACTTCCAGCTATGAACTTCTAAAACATTATCCTCTAGCACATTTTGATAGTCTACCTAAGTCCGGCCATGAGGTTTTACTTATTCTCCATGTAGTTGACCCATGATATTTTCCACTAAAGCAAGTTCACAAGACAGAGAAAATATATGATTTTTTGTGGTTTTTCTGCTTCACCGGCAGATTAGGATCTGAGACAGACTGTCTGAAAAGTAAATTCTTCCAGATGTGTGGCCACTGTGACTCCAAAGCCATGGTTTCATGAGTGACCTTCATATGGTCCTGACCAGGCTCTGCTGGGCTGGGCAGCAGGTCTGGGACAACCCATATTTGCTCACAAATGCCAGAGAATATTCCTCTAAAGTTAACAAACACAAAGAAAATTCAAAGTAGTCCAAGAATGCAGTGAAACAGCATGGACTATTTGTTTGGAAATATTTCTGTTTCTCTCCAAGCATCAATTCCTCCACGTGTGAAAGAGGTGTATTTGCAGGATTTTTGTGATGATCACTGAGCACCTGTACAGATCCAACATCCATCACAATATGTGACAGCCAATGGAGCTAAATAGATGGGAAATTAACACCTGTGCATTGAGTTTTTCACAATTACTGAAAATCTCAGCACATCTTAATTCTCTCTGAAAAAAATCAGATCATTTAGACATATACAGTCTCCAAATAGGAATCCAAGTCAATAGGAAATGATGTCAACCCAGACACCTGAGGCAGGGTTAGGGACATCTGTGTGGGTACATTGTAGCCACCAGACTCCCTTTCCTCTTTCCTCTGATAACAAGGCATCACATAACAAGAAGTATATAAAATGCTTCATGCAGTGCCTAGGACATAAGGAGTTCTCAGGAAAAAATAACTATTATTAAAATCTTATCAGAATAACATTATATTTATTAATTTTCAAAAAGCACCTAATTCTTTTTATTGGTCGAGCAAAGAGAAACCATCAAAGAAATCTGTTGATCTGTGGGCTACAGATGCTAATTCTACCACTCTCAGAAAATAACTGCAGATTTTGGGTAATCACTCTGTAACTTGACCTTAGGAGTTAAAAGAAAATAAAGACAACAGAACTACAGTAGATAGGAATGATCAGTTTTTGGTTGAAATAGTTCTATGTTGACTTAAAGGTGGCAAGTAAGCAGAGTAGGAAGGACAGAAATGATAGATCAGTTATAACAAAGGTGAGAGGCTGGTGTGTCCTTGACACTGTGAAAGTGGCAGGCACTTCTCTAGTCTCTTTTCATAAGATTTGAGACTGTTTCACTGCTGTACACTTGTTTATTCTATTACAGGACATCAGGAACACAAACCCGGATTCATCATAAAATTGTTTCCGAAAGCACTATAATCATTTATCTACACAGATAGCTCCTTTAGTTATTTATTTTGTTCTCCTTACATACTGATAATTTACTTAATAACTCGACAAATACCTGGGAATCACTGATTTAACTGAAGAATGAAAGAGTGACAAATAATCTACGTGCTCCTCCCTGCTAAGTTTATCAAATAGAAAAACACATCCTGTTCTGTTAGAGGTGGGACCGTGGTGGTTTTGTGGAAAGTGAAATGAAAGAACTACATAAAATCTCTTGAGTCTTCAACTTGTTTTATTTATTTGGAGGCAAATATACCTACTTACTTGACTGTCTGTTGAATTCATTCTTATGCTCCTCCAGATGGACTGTCTACCTTTCCTTACCTTGCCCTGGGCATTACAAGGACCTCTCATGGGCTCCGTGGATCATCTTCCTTATTCTCTGGCTGCTGTTTGGAAGCAGTCAGTGGAAGCAGCAGCAAGAGGCTGGGAGGTGGGAGCAGAGTGAGCTTAGGGCTCCCTCCCAAAGGGGATCTCTATCCTCGCAGGGCACAGATAGTGCCATCTACCCCAGAGACTGAGGTTTGTGCTCAGGAAAAACAGGTGCAGGTGGAAGTGACCGTTCCCTTTTATACCAATGAACCCCCTGAGGAATTTGTGTCTTCTGCCCCACAGGCCTGAATCCAAAGGTTTGGACATCTAGTGCCCAAGAAAAAATTCATTTTTCATGATGCTTCTTTGAACTTCAACTCCCATTGACCAACATTAAATGGAAATCAGAGCAAAGATGCCCATTAGTGTACTCACTATGAACTGGGGCACAGAGCAGGGGAGAGAAGCATGGAGTGTTGATGAAACATGGAAGGAAACAGTTTTCGCAGAATCCACCCTTTGTGCCCAACCTTGTCCTGTAATGGGAGAGAAATCTGTATTCCCCTAAGAGGTGACACACAGAGTCCTACTTGAAAGACTGTCATCCTCTCAGTCTACAAATGAAGAACACATGAGGGCAATTTTCTGGCAACCTTCCATGTTTGCAGGCAATAAGAGTGCCAAACAATGTTGCTGAAGGAAACTATGGTCATGTGCAATGATGTGTGCATGGATGCTGGGAACCATCTCACTCCTGCCTCTGCTTCTGGACAAAAGTGACATAAAGAAACCAAGGAAGAGGACACCTGGGTGGCTCAGTTGGTTAAGTGTCCGCCTTTGGCTCAGGTCATAATCTCACAGTTTGTGGGTTCGAGCCCCACGTCAGGCTCTGTGCTGACAGCTAGCTCAGAGCCTGGAGCCTGCTTCAGATTCTGTATTTCCCTCTCTCTCTGACCCTCCCCTGCTCATGCTGTCTCTCTCTGTCTCTCAAAAATAAATAAAAGACATAAAAAATTTTTTTTAAAAAAAGAAACCAAGGAAGTTACAGATAGTGTTAATAAGAACACTGAGTATTTGGGCCATTCTCTGTAGAACCTGGTGTCTGTCCTATGTGGAGGAAAAGACATACTCAGCCCAAGTACCTACTCAGATGTTCCAAGAATGGACCTGGTTTCTAAGTAGGCCAGTAGAGTCAGTGGGAATCAGAAGAGAAAACAGGATTTTGTTTTGTAAAAGAAGCAAAGGTTGTTAGAGAAGAGAGGAGAAACATGATTAAGACAGAGCCTCTTTCAGGTCTTTCTAACCATCAGATTTCACGTGTTGTGTCTAAGGGCTCAATGATATGTAAGACTTTTAATATTAAGTAACATGTGAATTCTTTTTTAAAATGCATTTTAAAATAAAATTCAAAATCAACACAAGTTTCCTATGTGACAAATTAGGGTACAGAAGTGACATAGTAAAAAGTATCTTGATCCCAATGTCTAGAAGTGACCCCTCCAAAGTTGTGCCTTTTCCTCTATACGGGGCTGCATCCCAGAGCCCATTTTTGGGGTGAAACATAAAAAATACTCCAAAAAATAGTCAATATGGAGTTCCAAGTGTGCCTAGAAATTTTTAGAATCATGATTTCTAGGAGATGACTCTGATGACACCGACATGACGTTTCCACAGCACTGGTGGGTGTGACCAGTAGATATTTGATAATATAACCATGAAAATTGTGATATCTTGAGGTGTTTTTGGACTCTATTCAGCACTAATTTGATATTATAATATTGCTTCTATTACTCAAAAGCATTACATCTCATCCACCTCAGGAAGGAAACAAATGTGTTGAGCCCAAATCATCATAGTATTTCATGTAGCCATCTATGCAAAGTCTCCTACCCATGAGGGACTGTGAGCCTGTCAATAACATTCATTGTGAATCTTACTTCAATGGAGATAGAGCCCCTACTGTACTCGGCCCTGTACACGCCAATAAGATATTTTTAGTATTTTTATGAATCAGTGTTTTAAACAATCCTGCAATTAGAAATCTTTACTTAAGCCAGGGTTGGTTGGCCTCTGGTTGGTTGGCCCTTCTAAGTGTGGCCAAAGTGTTTTTGGTGACACTCTCCTTAGCCAAAAGGAGAAGGGCAGGAGGAAGAAATGACTCCAAATATGACTTGTTTGTCCCTACAGGTCGAGGTTGTTTTCCCTTTGCACAAGGCCACTGTCCTTTCCAGCTGTAACTCAAAGACACAATGGAACCATGTGGAAAACTGAGATTGACATGGACTTGGGATGACTTCTCATGAGAGTGTCTTCATACTTAGCTAATTTCTCTCTAACTAAACTACAATAGTCAGCTCTCAGAGTCACCCTCTGTGGAGTAAGGCCTGAGAAGGTGCAACAAGAGGAAAGAATGCAGTTGTATTAGGACAATGAGGAAGATAATGAAGGAACAACTCCTAAAGAGCAAAAGTAAGTTTCTGCTCCTCATCCCGCCCCTTCCTGTACAGCTGGGGGTCTTAACCTTGACCCAAAACTTCAGGTGGTTCTGTCTTTCATAAATCTTCTACTGCAAAGTCAGAAGTTCAGCAAGGAAGAGGAGGAATTAATGAATCCGAAGGATTAATCATTTTTACCAATGCTATTGAGTTATACATAAAATTGAATTTTCAATTTAAAATGCATTTAATTCAACTGAGATCTCCTCAGAGAGCTTTATCTTCTTTCCCACACAGAGCAGCAGTTTTCCTGTTTGGGGTTGGAGGAGCTGTAACATAAGTCCTCTTTTCTTTTCTTCTCTTTTCTTTTCTCTTCTCTTTTCTTCTCTTCTCTTTTCTTTTCTCTCCTCTTCTTTTCTTTTCTCCTCTTCTTTTACTTTCTTTCTTTTTCTTTTTTTTTGGCAAGAAGTTCACTAACTTTATAAGAAGATGTGAACATGGCAATCTTATTGGTATAATTTTGCTTTAATAACAGAAATCAGTCACACAATTGCAGCAGTTTTTCTTCCCATTTTACAGACGAGAGAACAGAGGTCAGGGAGGCTGGTCCCCAAATCCCATGTGGAATCACTTTCTAGAAGTGGAAGGTGGAGGGCCTGGGGTCTCATCTAGGGCTGACCTGCCCTGAGGTCATCTCCCCCACAGGGGAGGAGGCGCCAGGCTGGCCAGGGGAGGAGGGGCTGAGAAGTCAGCCACACTGCTGCCTGGGCTTCTGGTCACAGAGTCTCTCACTGCACAGCCACCAGCTGTGGGCGGGGCAGGAGCTTAGAGACTGGGGGCAGGAGCAGACTTCCAGCTCTAGCTGCACCCCTTTTGCGGGGAGTCCCCAGAGGGTCTCTCAGCCTTGAAATTATTTGCACGATATATTATCCCCCCATTCCTCATTGGAGACGATCAGATTCTTAAACCTCCAGTGTGTCACTGCTCTGTTCAATAGAAATAAGTGTAAGTCACAATTTGAGACACAAATTAAAGGTTTTGTAACCACTACAAAAAAAAAAAACCCCGAGGTGAAAGAAACAAATACATTTCTAGGAATAATTTTATTTCGTGAATAATATCCTAAAAGTTTTTTAATATGCAATCAATATAGAAATTATTAAGAAGATATGTCATCTTTTTTAATAGTGTGCAGAATATGACCTGTATGCTACCTCCACAGCCCATCTCTGCGTGGACTAGTGCACTGGCTTCCTTTCAAGTGCTCAGTAGCCACACGTGGCTGGTGCCTAGTGCTCGTGGTTCCTGCACTGAGCAGCTCAGATTTTGCTCCAGATGCTTCAGAAGCTCCACCCTGGACCATCTTGAGACAAGCGCCTCCAGTCGGGACAGCTCACTGGGTCTGTGCCAGCCTGTGAGCCAGGGGCTCCTTAGCCTCCTGGGTTACATGCAGTGGACCCACGGAGTGGGTGTCCTCCAGTATTCATGGCACTGTCAGTTGACCCAGGAAACCCCAGGGACCCAGCACCCATGGAAGGTCCAGGACTGGAGCACTCTGGGAGAGGGAGACTTTTTGCTCAGGGACCTGAGCTTCGCATAAGGCTGTGCTCTGGTACTCCCAGACAGCACAATAGTACACGCCCTCGTCGCTCTTCTCCAGCTTCAGCAGCAACAGGTAACAGCTTTTGCTATCCCTGCCTTTCTTGGCTTGGACCTTGTCTGCTTTCAAGCCTCCATCTCTATAAACAGACGATGTGGACATTTCCAGCCTGAGGATCCTCTTGGGGGCGGTACCCTCCTGGTGGTGGTACCAGTACATGTAGTTGACAGATTCGCTGGCTGTGCAGGACAGCGAGGCCCAGCTGCCCAGGCGCCCCACAACCACAGTCGGCTGATTCAGACTGAGCGCTGCCACTCCACCTGCAAGAGGGACAGCAGTGAGTCAGGGTAGGAGCCTCAGGTCGCCCTGTGCCCCCTGCACTGGGGAAGGAGTCGGGACTTACCGGGAAACAGGAGGGCGCACAGGAAGGCGAGGGGACCCAGCATGGTTCTGCTTCCCGCCTGCTGGAGAACAGCCCAGGGGACCTCCCAGCTGTGCCTGCTGGAAGGAGACTGACTGGGTGGAGGGCAACGGGCAGGTTGGGGTCTGAGTTCTGCTCTCCTGAAAGCCTCCTGGTGAGAGAAAGAGAGAGAGAGAGAGAGAGAGACAGAGAGAGAGAGAGAGAGAGAGAGGCAGGCTGGAGGGAGGGGCCAGAGGGCAGGGACAGTTCTAACCACAAGGGAGGAAAAGAACCCCCAATGGTCAGGGTGCTGAGACTACGGAAGAGCTTTGTGCAATAAAAACACCACTAATAATAGCAATCCTTGATTTGCCATGGACTATGGAGCACCACACTAATAGGTTTCTGCTCAGTATCTCCTCCAAGGCTGCATGCCTAATTGGGCTTCGGTGGGATGTTAGCCGGTTATGGCTGCAGACAAATCTCAAGCCTCAAATGGCCACTTAGTACTAACAGAGCAATGGGTGTGCACCTGCTTGGGAGGCAGGGACAAGCACAAGGCAGTAGTCCCTCCCAAAAAGGCCTGTGGGGCCCTGAGCTGGCATTGGAGCATTTTCCCCAAGGCGCCATTGGAAGATTCAATGCCCTCACGTATCAGGATAGCTGTGTAGTTGAGGGTGAGCTAGTTCTCCCCCTTCTCCTCATCTGTCCAAAGGGACCTCGTTAGTTTTCAGGCCTGTCCCTGATGCATGGACACTGCTCAGGAAATGTTGGGGTTTCGTATTTCATCTCCAAACTGGACTGGGTGCAGTCAATGACTTCTGGGGTCCTCAGAGTGTAGAATTATAGGGAATATTACAGTTTTGGAAAATCAAGGGTGTGTGTATGTGTGTGTATGGCCAAAGGCAGGAGTCTGCATTAACCCAGTGGTGGTGCACAGAGGGGTCAGGACCACGTCCTGCAGTCCCAGGTCAGATCCTCAGAAATAGTAAAGACTGGACCTTGTGAAGGGTCAGCTGAGGGAGGCATCTGAAATGAAGCTTTGAGAAATAGAAGGAGTATTAACTTCTGACTCAAATGAAGGTTTCTTTTCAGCAATGCCAAGTATACCAGGGACTCCTGGGACTGGTTATGGTAATTACCTATGCTAAGTACAGCCTGACAGCCTAGAGGGAGAGGGCAGTGAGGAGGGCCAGGAAGGGGACTTGGCTGGGCTGCAGGGTTGGGTCCTTCAGCACCCAGGACCAGACCCAGCTTCTGTGCTCCTCCTCCTGGTGACAACTAGAAGGCTGACATGCTGAGCTGTAATGTAACCAGGATTCAAGGCTCAGGTGTCTCAAAATGCAGGCTTTGAGGTTGTGCTGAGTTGGTGAGGTGTTGACTACAATACTCTGCTAAAAGAATATTCCAGGCCATCATTCAGACCCTCAGCAGGTGTCTAGGGCAGCTGTGCTAAAGTGTTAAGTGGAAAAGAGAATGACAGTGGGGGTGGACATCTGCACAGGAAAACAACAGGTAGAAAGAGTCTCAACATAGAAGGTGAGCAATGTGGGTGGTGAGAAACTGGGTGAACTTTTTTCTTCTTGCTTTCTCTGTTTTCTAGATTTTTACCGATATGAAAATCTTACTTTGGGGGAGAAAATCCACAACCTTCTATTCCTTTATGAAAACAAATCTTATTTCACATTGTCAGCATTCAAAAGTCTGTTTCTCTCAAGGACTTTTACAATTTTTGTTCAAATATTGCTCATATTAAAGGCTCAGGAACTGTGGCCATGACTCTCCTTAGTGTTTAATGAAGTCTGTCCCCAACCTCCAGACAAATACTCTCTTGGTGTGTCACAGGACAAAAACAGAACAGTTTAGTCTGTAGAGTGTGATGTCCTTTATTGAAGGAAGAACAATCCAGGGACTGGAGAGTTCAGTGGCTCAAAAGCAGGGAAACATTCTTCCCCTGGGATTTGGGGCAAGAGAGAGTTTTATAGACCCTTAGAACCAGCAAATGGGGGAACAGGCAGGATGAAGTGGGGGTCGGGGATTTCCCTACAAGGCTAGCAGGTCACTCAGGGAATAAGGAGAGAGCATCTGGCTCAGGGGGACTGGCCGGGGTTGCATATCCGATCATGTTCAGAACAGGGAAATCATTACAGAATCCTGGTGTCTGGGCACCGGCTGGCTTGAATACACGGGTCTGGTCAAGGGCAGCAATCACAGGGACAGGAAAGGGCCCTACATGTCTGTTTGCTGACTTGGCCCCCGGGCAGGAAGGGCTCCATCCCGGGTCTGGAAATGTATGTCAGTGGGTGACCATTGTGTAACTTTCTTCCACCTCTCTTCCTGCTGTGGTGTGTCCCTGCTCCTCTCTAAGGGGCACTACAAGGTCATATTTGCATAATTCCTCATTAAAGGGGAAATATTTTGGTTTTTTAATATTATTTTGTATTTTTTAACTTTTATTTATTTTAGAGAGACAGAGAGAGACAGAGTATGAGTGGGGGAGGAGCAGAGAGAGAGGGAAACACAGAATCCGAAGTTGGCTCCAGGCTCTGAGCTGTCAGTACAGAGCCTGATGTGGGACTTGAACCCATGAACCCTGAGATCATAACCTGAGCCAAAGTTGGATGCATAACCAACTGAGCCATCCAGTCGCCCCTAAAGGGGAAATACTTCGAACAGGACAAAGGTGTATGTAGCCTCATAGAGTGTTTGGAGGGTTCTGATCAGGACCCCACTGTCTCCAGGAAGAGAGAAATTAGGCTGCACTTGAGGAGCAGAACTTCCTGTCCCCCCAGGTCGTCCCGCGGCTGCAAGAATGAAAGTGCTCTGATGGCCTCAGACCTCAGCCCCAGGGGAGAGGCGGGTGGGTCACAGCAGATCTGGACACAGTCCGACCTTATGCAGAGGGCCAGGTGCTGAGGCTTGGACCTTCTCCATGAACCTTGAGAGGATGGTGTTCTCTCCTCACCAGGGACAGCTCCCTCCGACCAGCACAGAGTCTGAGATCTAGTCCGGTTTGATTGCTTCACTTAGTCACGTGGAATAAACGGGATGCAGACATGATGTCAACTTTTAGTGAAGCGGACAAACCAAGAAAATCCAGAAGATGAAAGACATGGATATATTTTGAGGAGTGAACTGTCCATAACATATTCTTTCTTTTACCTTCAATTTACATGTTCATAACACTTTGTGTTGAGTGCACACTTTTTCTTATATTTCTTTTTTGTTAGGTTAGTAACCTCATTTTTAAAACCAATTCATAAGTACCATCTCGACAGTCATATATTACTGCAGAATCAGAGAAGCTTAGACACTTAAAGATGAAAAGGAAAGCCTTCATTCCAGAAGCCTCAAAGATTTTCGTCTTTAAAGATGAGAAAATAGAAAAGGCAGATGATTCATTCAATATTACAGACCATGAGAAGCTGAGGCAGGATTCAAACACCCCCTTCCTCCTCTCTACTGTGAGCACCTCTCATTGAGTGGACCCACCATGTTTAATTTAATAACTACCTCAGAGAACCCACTGCATGTGAGGCATAAGGCCGATCCCTTTTCAAGCATTATCCTCAGTTTTGTAACCTTGAACATAATATAATTCTGTGAGGCACACATTAGTGTTCTCAGCCAACAAATGACGAGAGTCAGGGTCGTGAACATCGGACATTTTTAAATAGGTGAACAATTCTGATAATCACTTTGTTAGAAGAAATTAGATTAGTTACATTAGTCTACAGTTGATTCTCCTCAAAGGTAAATGGTGGTGTACGTGTGCTACGTATGCGTGATACATAGCAAATAGACTTGACAAAGAATTACTGTTGCTCTTCAAGAAAAAAGGCAGCCCCACCTAGGGTTGTCAGATTTAATGGAAAAGAGTGTAAAGTGTAATGCCTTACTTGGACCTAAAGCACAAAATTATTTGTTGTTTATCTGAAATTCAGGGAAATGTAAATCAAATCCACAATCAGATATGGCCTCACACTTGTTGGAATGGCTATGACCAAAAAGAGTACAAGTAACAGGTGTCATCACAGAAGCAGGGAAGGCAGGAAGGGCAGGGACTCCGGCTGACCCTCCTCTGTTCAGGGACCCCGTGCAGGGGACACGAAGCTGTCACAGGAGCAGCTCCGAGAGCAGACTGTCCCAGGCAAGTGTGAGTGTCCCAGAAAATCCCCGCTGGGATAGTTGTGTCCTGGCTTCAAAATTAAGAATGTAGACATCACTCATCACACTGGACTGGAAGGGTAATTCTTAAAGCCAAAAGCAACAGGAGAAATCTCCTCCACCAGAATGTTAAACACTATAAGATCCAGCAGTGAAAAAAGCAGACTATTCTAACTAAATTTTATTCATGAGCACAAGGTACCCTAGCGGGGGTGGAGGGAGAGGGAGAGAATGAAAATATCTTAAATTGCATCCTCTGGGCCAGTGTTGTTAGTAGTGATTACAATTTGTTTATATTTATATTTTAAATTCATGTTGATAGCGTTACTTAGCAAGATGTCAGTGTAAGGGGAAAATGCAAATATACAATTGTTAAGGATTCGCGAAACTGTGATCTATAGTTGAATCCTTGTCTCTGAAACTTACTCCCTTTGTAGATATCCACTGAGAAAAGTGAAAGCCCTAAGAACCCAGAACTCTGAGCACTCATAGCATCCATGTTATGGGATCCAACACCGTTTCTTACTACAAGCACCTGGCTCAGGTGAGAAATGACAGAAAACAGAAATAACACAATAGTAAAGAACCACCACGTACATGCCCGTCTCCATACGAACTATGTGTCAGGACAGCACAGAGCTGATAAACAACAGCCCTAGTTCATGGAATCGGGACAAGCAGTGAGTGTGGGAGAAATTAGAGAGAACTAGAGAAGGAGGGGGAATCACTCTCCTGCACCCCTCATGGGACACTGGATTCAGACACGTGTCACTCGCCGGGTCCCAGCTCTGTTACCTACCCTGGTGCTACTCCCGCTGCCTTTCTGTGTCCCTGTCCCCCACTGCTGTCCCCTCCTGACGTCCCTCTGTCTCCCTCGCTGTGTCCAGCTCTTTCTCTTTCTCCTTTCCTAGTGCTGTCTGTCTGTCTGCGTCTTTGTCTTCACGTCTCCCTTGCCAGCTGGGTCTCCTCCTTCTTTATTTCTTTCTCTCTCTGTCTCTCTCTGTTTCTCTGTCTCTGTTTCTCTTTAAATGTCTCTAATCTGTCTCTGTGTTTCTGTCTTCCTACCTCTGTCTGCCCATCTCTACCACCCAGTTTCTATTTCTATTTCTCTCTTATCTACTTCACATTTTATCTCTCCCTCTAACTCTCTTTCCACGGTCACAGTAGCTACTTTACATTCTTCGCTATTCCGTCATCTCTGTATTGCCCTGTCTTCTGATGTCCACTCTCTGTTCTCTCAGTGCCCTCTTCACAGGAGCCTCTTCTGTCCATTGTCCCTTCTTCTCTCTGCTTCTCTTCCCAGGTCCCCTGGGGCCTGTGGGATGCAGGCCTGTGGTCTGTGCTAAGAGGGCAGGATGGATCCAAGCTCACAAGTGTATGTTTTCTCCTTCGGCATCTCAGAACGATGATGGCGGTGATAGAAGAACTGTCCCCAACATTGTGGCCTTGGGGACAAAGTCATCGCATGCACACAAGTGCTTGTATTTCTATTTCATCTGGTGGAGAGGGGCTACCAGGTGACAGTATGAGAAATAGTCCCTTTCTCATAAATTAGTAGAATGTCCTATGATTTCATGACTTTGAAATAGATCTCTTTCTCTATATTGTTTTGTGACCACAGTGAGGCAGGTCAGTAGTATCCATAATGAGCACATACCTCTGTATGGAGAGCACGTGGAGAAAGGCCTGGAAGATGCTGTATACTTACTGTATGTGTATGAGATGCCATATGTTTTAGATTATTATTATCAGGGTGTCAATAAAACTAACCTACATAGTGTTTTCCTTGCATAGAAGATTTGAAGAAACTGTCATGAACAGAATTTATACGCGGTCAGTCTGGGCTGGGACATGGATAGAAGTGTGACTATTTAAATCATTATCAAGACAGTAGAGGAGATTGGAAGCCAGACTAGGGCCCAGGTCATGCTCCCAGGCCCGTGCTGCTTGGGGCCAGCCCCCACCTTCCCAGAAAGCAACCCCAGCCCCTGCTGGTGCCGGGGCAGGGCTGGGCCAGGACACGTTCCAGAAGAGTTGAGGGCAGCCGGAAACCTCAGCCAAAACTTCACATCCTGCCTGACTTTCCCACGGGCTCCGTGACTGCCAGGTGCCCGTGGGCTGCAGGGACCTGCCGGTTCTGACCACTGCCACATGCTGCCAGCCTTCCAGACCCACTTGTCTGGTGTGCGGTCCAGCGGGGGGCCCCACTCTCTGGGCACCTGATGCTGTAATCTGACACATAGTGGCTGAGGGGAGAGGTCCTTCTCAGTACAGAGCTGCCAAAAAGGGACTCTTAGGAGAGTCTCAATGATACCTCCTGAGTGTGTGAGGATTGACTGCATTCACGGGACAGAGTGACAACTCCGGTCCAAGCCCTGCCACTTGGAGGATGTGTGTCCTTGGGAAAGTCACGGTGAATGGGAATAATAATGCCGACTCTGGAGACATCATCCACCAAGGCCAGGGATTGGGCCAAGGTGATTGCTTTGTAAATAAATACAGTCAGTCAGTCTTAAGTCCAGTGTAATATTTTATGACAATCGATTCCTCAAATAACATGTCATGGTAGTTATAACCACCACATTTGACAGATAAGCTATTTGGAATCTTGTTCATCTGCTCAGAGTCACTTAAGTAATGGAGCTTTGATTCAAACCACGTCTAAGAAAGTACAAAACCTGTCACATCATCCATTCCACATATGTGTGTGTGTGTGTGTGTGTGTGTGTGTGTGTGTAATTTATTTTAAGCTCTGAAGAGTAGGCACCACAAAGAAAATTTCAGAGAGATTGTAGAATTCAAGAATATCTCTCACGGGCCAGTAAGCATAGAGCGTATGCTATTCTTGAAGAACAGTCATTCAGGAAATTGTGCTGGACCTCAGAACCTCTAGAGACTTTTCCAGCACCTGTGAATTAATAGTTTCTTGTCTTTTGTGAGAGAATAATTTTTTAAAGGTCGTAACAGTCATCATTGATCCATTAAGTAATATCAGATAGGCTTTATTGAATGTCAAACACCGTGCATATTGATTCCTTCCTTGCAGGCATGAAGTAGTGTTACTCATCCCATTCTGCAGGTGAAACAGAGGCCGAGGGAGGTTAAGTAACTTACTTGAGATTGCCGAGCTAAGAAAGAGCACAGCAAGAACATCAAGTCAGCCAGGCTCTCGAAGCCTGTGCCTTAGGTAACCTGTCTGTTTGTGATTCAGGGATTAATTTCTGTCCTCATTGAGTTGTCTTTCAATGCAAAAATGTGAACCTGTTATACTTCCCATTTGTTTTCTCTTCTACACTTCCTGCTTAAGAAATTTTTTCATTGCGGTCAGTTACTTATCCTGACTTCTAGCATCCCCTGCTGGCCATTGCAGGCATGTCATACATGTTCTAATCTATTGTTCCTCGGGTAAGTGAAGTCTGTTACAGCAAAGACAGGGCAGAGTGAGTGAAAGAGCCTGGAAATACAGCAGGAAACAGCAGGAAACCTGTCACTCAGTGCGCTTGGTAATTTTAGGTGTCTTCTTCTTGGAGGTTCCCCTTCACTCCAGCTTCAAATGAGAGGATTTTTCTTAATAATTATTTATTTATTTTGGAAGAGAGAGAGAGAAACCAAGCACACTCTGTACTGTCAGCACAGAGCTTGTCATGGGGCTTGATCTCAGGAACCATGAGATTGTGACCTGAGACGAAATCAAGAGTCAGACGACTAATCGACTGAGCTGTCCAGGAGTCCCAAGAGAGAATTGTGTTGTGTGTTTGATGTCTTACATACTTGTGAAAACTATAGAAAATTGCTTGAGAATAATACATCTTTACAATTCTATAAATGGCATAGCATTCCTGTCTCTGTATGTCTGTCCATCTGTCTGTACACCTAGTTCATTGCTCCTCTCTGCTCTGTCACTGCACGAATCCATCCACCATCAGTGACAGGCACTTTTACTGCTGTGCATACTGGCTGTCACCAGCAAGGTGGTCACCGCCACCGCAGGGTCTCTGCACACTGGGAATAACGTATCCCTGGGAATGTCATCCAGGGTCGCTGGTGCCAGGAAACACACACACATGTTCTCAATGAACACCACTGGTGCTGTGTTATCTGACACTGAAGTTTTTATCAACCCGATGGCACCAAACAGCGTCACATTGTTGTAGCAGGTCATTGCTCTGGTCTCATTATAGGGAAGCTGAGGGTCTCTTTACCTGGCGCCCACTGAAGTCTCTCCCTCAGAGACTGTCCGTGTGGCTGTGTGTGTGGCTGTGTGTGTGGCTGTCTGTGTCCTTCAGGCACAGCAGGAAGGAGGCTGGCAGCAGAGGGCTGAGGCATCTGGCGGGCCCGGCTGCCTGGGCCATTCCCGGGCCCGGCCTTTTTTTGGCCCTGCGCCCTGGACCCGGCTCTCATATCGCTGTTTCTCAGCTTCCACGTCTGCACAAAGGGAACCCAGCCAGCACCTCACACGTGTATGAGGATTAAATAATTTAATTACATGCGCAACACTTAGAAGACTGTCTGGCAAATAAAGATTATCAGTTATTATTATATTTCTTTTTAACAGTAATTTATTAATATTACAAATACAAATAAAGATAAATAAAATGATAAATTATTAAAATGACTAAAGATCATAGTAATTATTGTTACTAATCACTTGATGACTTGAATGAATTTATATCTTCTAGATATTTATTCTTTGTGAGTTTTGGCTGTTGTGAATATCCTCAGCAAATCTATCATGTGTCTAAACTTTAAAGTAGTTTTCATTCAACAAAAGTTCTCTACATTGTGCTCAAACTTTTTTTCAGCGACATACTTTGTGTACTTTGGAGTTTTGTATAAGAAAGCTTTCCCCTCTCCAGGATCACAAAGAATCGTATTATTTCTTGTGATATTCCATCTCAGATTTTCCTCCATGCTCTGGGACTCACTTTTCTGCACTCCCCCGAACCCCTCAATCTCTCAGTCTCTTGCTTATTCGCTCGGTGCACTTGTGCACAACAGCCCTGCGGCAGATTCAGAATGCAGAGGAAGCGCGCGGTGAGTGGATCCGTTGGTGGAGGGAAGGAAGGGTAACTGACATCACTTTACACTGAACGCCATCGGAGAGCCCAGGGGCTTTGGGCAGAGGAGAAACTAGTGGAGGAGGGGGGAGAAGAGGGAGGAGAGGGGATGGAGGGTGTCCCAGGGCGAGTGGTGGGTGGAGGTACGGTGGGAGGGCAACGTGGTTCAGTGCTGA